>CM017189.1:19609202-19646702 GCA_004837865.1 Musa balbisiana
TATGATAAGTCTTCTTTCTTTTTAACATGATTGTCATACGATCATTTGTCCTGTTCTATACATACATTTATTAGTATATGAGTAACTCATAATTTTTAGTAATAATGTTTTACTGTTATACATACATAACTCATCAATCTTTTCGTTTCGAGTTAAAAGAAATATACATACATTATTAGTAATATGAGTAAAAGTACCAAAATCAATCTATAAAGTATTAAAAAAATCTTTATAATATTTAATTTAAAACATAAAAAGGTCAAGTCTATATTTTTTTTTCAAATTAAGTCTTACTTAGTCCTTTTTTAATGTTATTTCTTACTAAAAAAAGTATTTTTCTATGATGATTTTTTTATATTAGTCTGCTTAACATTTCTAAACCAAACAAATTTAATTTGTGGATAATGCTTTAACTTTCTTTTCTTTTTACTAAGTCCTAAAGTAGTAATCAAAATATTATAAGATCGTTCCTATCTTAAACTTAATTCTTCATAAACACACAATAGTTGACTCTTTCAAGTCACATTTATCATTATTTATTTTGTATTGAATCATGAATATGCTAAACCAAGGACAGAAGAGAATTAATGATGAATTGTATAAGAAAAAAATTATTCATGTTTATGTCTAATACTTTAAGTTTTATGACTTTATCAGTTATATTAAGGATGTGATCTTGAATCCCTCGAGTGTCATCATACTGAGTCATAGTAAATTCTCTCATTGATGACTTATTAGTATATTTATGTTTTTCTTCAATAGCTCTTAAATATTTTTGTGCACTAATTGGTAATGAAGTATTGATGTTATTTACGATTATTGTTCTTATAAACATTAAACTAAGTCTATTAATATTTTTCGAAATATTCATTTCATTAATTTATTTTATAGTGCTTTTATCAATGTCTACAAGTCTTTCAATAAGTAATACTATACATCAAGATGTAATATACCAAGTATGAACTATATATATTGTAACAATGATTTGAATCCAAAGAGTACAAGGACATTAGAAGTATGAGAATACTTAGAAAGAATATTATTGTAAAGTATAAAATAATATTAATGTTTTAAATTTTCGAAATATGATTACTATTAATATCATTCATATTTACGTAATGAAATATTGACATATATAGTGTTCATTCAAAATTTATTTATATCATCGTTATAAAATAATATTATTACCTTTGACATACAATCCTAAAATAATAACATCCAATCAGATCATATAATTATTTAAAGTATATTCTCTTTTAGAATTATCTATATCTCCTAATTATATATATCATTTATACATATTATTTTTAATATTATTTAAAATTAATTCATTAATACCACTTTAATCGCTACTAGTAAGATAAAACTTAAGGATATAAATTATAAATAATATTTACTAAGTTCTTATTAATCTAATTTATATAAAAATAACTTAATAATAATATAATAATAATCATAATAATTATTAAATATTAATCAATATAAAAGAAAACATTATAATCGTGATAAAATAAAGATCATGCCTTTATTAAAAAATAAATATTATTTCATAATTTTTAAACATATGTATATGAATAACTAAATAAAATAATAATTTAAATTTAAATATCATAAATATTATAATTTTATCAATTATGAAAAATATAAAAAAAATTAATAATTTATTTTTTAAAATATCATGTGAAATCCTAAATTAGACATTTTAATCCTTTTTAATCGGATAACCCAAAATTGAGCAATCAAAAGTAAATATTAATCCAATTCCGTCAACCAAAAGTAAAATTGATCTGGATCAAACTTAGATTTTGACAAAAGTCAAAATCAAAATCCAATCAAAATCTCAAATCAGATCAAAATTAAGATTTTGGTCAAACATTTAACCAAGGCATGTCAAAATTAGGTCAAAAACCAATTTGGACATATCTGGCCAAATAGAACTTTGACGAGAGTAAAGTTAAAAATTAAGTTTGCTCGATCAAAACAGATCTTTGACCATATCAAAATTAAGTTGGGGAAGTTGACCGGGAAAAAATTAGGGCTTTCCCCTAATCGAGCAGTCGCATGCGATTTCTCACCGCCGCTCTCCGTCGTGCACGACGTCTGCACAATCCCTCATCGGCGATCAACAGTGTTGCACCGCCGTCTGTCCTACGCGTCGTCGCTGCCAACATCACTGCGACGCCCATTGCCAGCGAAAGAACACGGTGAAGTATCGTTCCTCGTTGCAGCGTCATCTTTGGCCGAGGACAACCCTGCCGCGACGCTGTATCGTCGTTGGGCGTCGCCTCCGTCACCATCTGTCCCCAATCGAACGACGGCGATGCTGTTTGCGGCGTCGACTGTGTGCCGATGTCTGTCGCTCGCATGCGTTATGAAACCTCAGCCCTCGGCATTTTTGGCCGCGACCAACGCCCGAGTACAGCACTCGGCCACGACCAAGTGCGCGGCCGAGTCCCACTTGTGGCACTGTTCCGCAGAGATCCTCACCACCAACTCCTGCGATGCACGACTTCATCGCCCTCGGCCGCCTGCAATGCCCACAGCCCTCAATCAGGTCGCCGCCCGCTTCTGACCACAGCTACAACACAGGAAACCCAATGTTCATGACGATCCTTCTACCGTGAGCAAGGAAACCTTCATTTTCTCAGAAGGAAAGATAAACAACCAGATCAATAATACTTTTCATTAGCAAATGATGTTCACAAATAAATCTAAATACAAAATATATCTATATATATTTAAAATATAATATTTATTATATAAAATATTAACTTAACTATAATATTAATTATAAACATAAAATTATAATCATATTATTATGTAAAATAAATTTAATAAAATTTAAAATCAAATAACAATATATCAAAATTAACATATATACCTTTCGATACTATTAAGAATATTTTTATTTGATTCATAAAATATAATCCATAATTTGATCCATATAATTCAATAATACCGATCAAGAGAACTAGACTTATAACTTTCTTCCTATCGAATATGAGCTAAAATGAGATGAGAATAAATCATATATCATATATAATATATAAGAGGTCATATTTATTTATAAATAAAAATAAAAGAGTGTAAGACACATGATTATGAGAGTCTTTCCATTTCATAAAAAAATCTTATATAATCTAACAAACAAAGAGGACTTGATTGATCTGGGGATGGATAACAATTCATGCAACTTCACTTTGTTTCTAGAGTTTTCGATTTATAAGAAATATAATATATATTATCAATTAAATAGGATTACATATTCTAAGAAACAAAGAGGGCTTATAGATATAAAGAGGGATAGCAATTGATATAACTTGCCTTTTTCTTCTTCTTCTCGTGAAGATTTTGTATGTCGAAAAGAATCATGTAATTCGATTTGCTCTTAGATTTTTGATGTTGAAACTGAACTAGCATAAGGTTTGCACCCCACTAGATTGTGAAGTGGATACTGGAATATGGTATGGAAGTCGCAAAGGTAGTAATCGACAAGGAAAGTGTTGTTTCCTAAAAATCTCCAAATACAAGGAAATAGTTTTCATGGTTTGCGTTAGTGTGATTTGTGAGCGTGAGAATTCTAAACCTTCTGTAGCTCAGATTAGTGGCCCTTGATGTGCAATAAACAGGTGCACACTGGCATATACTTGTAACCTGTGGAGCTGCTGTGGGTGGAAAGTAAGTGTTTCCACAGGAATTCGATGCAAAATTTACCTCTCAACTGAGATGGATAACATGAAGATCATATATCATTCTTTCGAATAACGAGAAACAATGGATGAAACAAAGATTTCGAGCGCACAACAAAAATATATTCTGACAAAAAAAATAAAAAGCTAACAGAGATCTTACTGAATGAATATTTATTGAATTCATCTTCGCTAATACTGACGACCATGAACTATGCAAGATTATCTGGCCCTTCAGCTGTTCTATAATTTATACTGGTTTCATCGATTGAACCACTCCACTTCTTTATTCGAGAATCTGCTTCCATTGCCTGATATGATCAAGACACGGTCAGATGTCTGTCAGAGAGAGAGAGAGAGAGAGAGAGAGAGAGAGAGAGAGAGAGAGAGAGACCTCCTTGTTCCAGTTTGTAGCCACTGTCATGGCTACAATTATCATGGTCTGCAAGACTACTCCCGAAAGCATCCCACTCCACATCCCCTGCGTTTAATGAACTCGACTCAATAAGAATCATTCACAACGAGGCAAAGGATCGGAGGAGGAAACATAAACCACCAGGGAGACCCTCTTCCAGCTTGTGACATGTATACCTGAACTCCAAAGCCAAAATGGAACGCCAGTAAGCAGCCCAGGGGAATCCCAAACGCGTAGTAACACCCCATGTTGACGTAAGCCACCAACCATTGCCACCCAGCTCCTACTGCAACACCTGCAATCCTGAACTGGATTAGCTCTCTCTCTCTCTGTCTCTCTCTCTCTCTCTTTTACCTCAAGCATATTAGTCGAAACCTCTTTTTTTTTTTTTTAGCACAGATTCCTGATGCTTCTTGTAGCAGTTGGCATCAGAACTGCCTCGCTTGCATCAAAATCTTTGATTATGAACGATATAGATCTTCACCATCTGCTGTACTCTGCACTTAGTCTTCACGAGCATATGAGGGCCATGGGTGAATTCCTACCTGTTAGGACTGGCTGAACACTGTTGAAGAGGAGTGTGAAGGAGAAGATCACCGCGAGACTCGAGACAGCACGGATTACGTCGGGGCTGTTGGTGAAGGGAATCCCATACACATCTTTTAGAGCCAAGACGAGGGTAAAGAAGATGAGTCCCAGCGTCAACGACGACATAATGACGCATACTATCGCAAACTTGGCTGCTCTCGGCCTTCTTGCTCCGAGCTCATTTGATATCCTCACGCTATGCCATTACCCAAACCAAACATCTTATGGTAATTAAGCCTCTTGTGCTTCGAAAACAAAGGGAAGTCAGTATATATTTACCTGATTGCAACATTGAATCCGAAGAACACCATGAACTCCCAACCATTAATGTTGGTGCTGCCAGTGCAAGACAAATAATTGAGAATCAAGCATTAGCAATTGGCTACGTCTATGATCATGTATCTACGAGTAACTCACCAGATAGATACGGCGGCCACAGCTATCTGAGCATTCTCCAAGCGGCCCACTAAGACTATGATGATCATGTAGTACCAGAACTCCAAGCTAAAAATCGTAGATGAGAAATGCAGCATGATTGAGATAGCAACGACTTGGTGCAATGCATTAAAGATGAGAGGTTTACTCACCACAGCATAATTGCAGATCCTATTGAGAGCCAGGCGAATGATCCTAATCCCCTGAAAGCCCCCCAGCTGAAGCCATTCCAAGCACCAGGGCAGTAACCCATGGCAATGTAGCCGAACTGTGCGAGCACCACGATCCACCAAGCTATGTTGAGTGAGGTTGCCGCACCGACGAGGCCGAGCTTGAACTGGACTATCAGAAGCCAGCTTAAGCAAACATGGAACACGAGGGCGATCGCCGCCACCACCGCCATGACCATGACCTTGCTCTGGGCCTGCAGGAACTTGGATATGGGGAAGTTGAGCCCGTAGGCGAAGAGCTGAGGGATCATGTACAGGGAGAACCTCCCGGCGAGCTCCGCGATATCCGCGTCCTGCTTGAACAGACGAAGGATGGGCGCCGCGAACAGGTAGACCGGCAAGAGGCAGGTGCACGTGGTGAGAAGGATGACCCAGGACCGCTGCATGTAGACGCCAAGCATGTGGAGCTGCTTCGCGCCATAGGCCTGGCCGCACAGTGTCTCCAGGGCGCTTCCCATGCCCATCTAGTAGAACTCAGAGATGTTAAGTCTCCATTTCAACGACGTTCGACTTGACACTATAAAAGATGACGATCACAAGCAAAGGGCACGATGCCAAGTGCATTGCCGGTACAGAACAGCTATGTAATTTCCGTCTGTGCTGGACTGTACAGTGAAAGAGAAGGAAGGGGAGGGGATCGCAAGTTCTTACAATAGTTGATCGTTATCAACTATTGTGGTGCTTTGATGACTTAGAGATATTGTTTTCATAATAAGAGGTAAAATGTTAGAGATTGATATTCATCTATTTAATCAGAGTAAATTATTTTAATGATAGATTGAAAAAAAAATCATCATCATCGATATAACTATCTACATTTATTCAAGCAATCAACGAAAATTACATAAAATTTAAAATTATCATAGAAAATGATTGAGACAATGTCTCAAACATCAATATAAATAATTTCAAATAATTTAATATAAAATATAAAAAATATTTCAAAAGGTACTACATGACTTCTGTTACTAATGCAAGTATAATTGCAACTCTATTTGATTTGAAAATTGAAAGGGAATAATGAAAAATTAACTGTTATTAAATGAAAGATAACAAATGACCAAGATGACAATGCCACATATCAACTAGAGCAGCAACTAAAGCAAGAACGATTGATTAAGTGATTTATGAAGTTGATGGTCACTCGTGTATATGTTGTCTTTATTCTAGTCTCGAAACAATGATATTCTCGTGCTCATATTCTTTATAAGAAACGAATCAGAAAAAAAACTTAATAGTAGTGTTATATTACTTACAGAATTGAAAAATAGAAATAAAGTTCCTTTTGAAATGAGGTGCATATAAAACATAATCAAGTGTAAAAATGTTTGTGTGTGAATTAAGTGTTGTGGAACCAATATGAGTGATAAAGATTCTGTTATCATCACCAATGATAATATCTTCATTGTCTCTATAATTAATAAAAATGGATAAATTTTATAGATCAAAAGTAATATAATGAGAAGTATCAAAGTTAATAATCATATTGCTTAAATGAACAGTCAAAGTAGTTAAGATGTTTGCTTAAGGCTAGTTGTGTATAGCAATAGGCTTGGATCGAGATCGATAAACTTTTATTGTATATCTAATTTTATCATAGAGCTAACAGATGATTTTTTGTTGATTGTTATTATTTGGACGATAGAACTACTAATAGTTGTAGTGATTATTATTGAAATTATTTCATGAATTATTTACTTTGAAGTTGTTATCATGATTGAAGAGTTAATAGTATAATAAAGGATGATGGCTTTGTGTGTTAAGGATGTATTCAGGAGGTATCTTATTCAGTCCCATATTAAAATTCTTATTTCTTTGATTGTCTTTTCTTTTATATTTTTAATTAAATTGAATTGTACTAGTTAGTCCCGTTTTCCTCTTTTTCTATTTTAAATATGTTTCATGATCAATTAACTTGTCATATAATTTTTTAAATGATATTGGTGAGTCATATGCCCGAATTACTATCGCTAGTTTCTTATATTCATCTCCTATGCCATCAAGAGTATGAACAATGACTTCTTTATTACTTAGGGAATGATCTATTAAAATTAATTCATCTTTAATAATTTTTAGATTTTGTATATATTCAACAATAGTACTTTCCTCTTATATTATTTTTATTTTTATTATAATAAATAAAAACTTAGCATGTAAATGTGAGAGTGATTAGCAAAAGTGATTTATAAGTTGGACCATGCTTTGCTTAATGCTACACGAAAAGATTAGTAGTGTTATAGAGCCAACGATTAAGCCTTAAATGACTTATAGAATAAAATATTCTTATCATAGTCATAACTTGTGATTAAGATTTGTTATTGGAATAGGTTCTCTTAATATTTGATTTTTTTTTCTGATGGACAACTAAGAGAGCCATTAATGCAGTCTGATTAATCATATCTAAAGAGGAGGTTGATAAATTGTACTCATCAAAATGTATAGTTGTCGTCGCTATATTAACATATATAAATCTTATAAATTGAAATTAATTATTGTTTCACGATGAAATAATAATTGAAATATTAAATGTAGAGGAGTAAGATTTGCTAAGAAGATATTGTGATACAAAAGGAGAAATATAGAACTAATTGATTTGGATACACAGATGGTAAAAATCTAATTTATTGTTGATCTAACGAATGAGATTGAGAAGTGCGCATTAGATATGTAATTACATACGGTGGAGATATGAGGAGTCAGACGATGCTAGAATCTAAAAGTGGGAAATCAAAATCAATTGTTAAGATTGGCTTGATCTGAAGATCTGTAAGGCAGCAGCAAGGAGGGCGAGAGGCTGTGATCGGATCTATAGATTAATTGATCGTATACTTAAATTATATATTTAAATCGATTGAGGATTAAAATATATAAAAAATATAAAATTATTATCTGTTATCATCTTCTATTACCCTCCAAAAGATAACAAAATCACAAGGACAGGAGTCATCATTAATATCTAGGAGTTACAGGGCATATTTTATCCTGCAATTGATCAAAGCAGAGGAGATTGATGTTGATTTGAACTACTCAAAATAATGGACTGGATCCACAAAATCCAAATAAAAGACAGCCGATCCCATGACATGACAGGATAATATCAGGTTCCAATATACATATTGAATGCATATCCATGCACATAACTATGTCTTTACTCTTGTTCTTATCTGGGAAGGTAGAAAGCGCAGGATATTGAGACAAGAAAGAGAGCATGATCTGATCGGTTGCATTACCATGATGCCGAAGGCGAGGCCGGCGATGACCATGTTCTCGGTGGAGACGGCATCGAGCTCGAGGGTGGTGAGATGACCAGCGAACACCTGGGTGGTGGCGCCGAGGGAGTAGCGACAGATGGAGGTGAAGATGGAGGGGCCTGCCAAGTACCACAGCCTCTTGTTCTCCTCCACCCAGTGTTTGAGGAACTGCTTCGAGCTCCTGATCTCCTCCAAGTCTCCTCTTTCTTTGCCGCTCCCAAGCAGAGGCTCCGCCATCTGTTCACTGGCCATAGCTCTTCCTCCTATCTCTCCTTTGGGCCTTCTCCTCCTTTTACCAAGTCCTTATATAGCAATAGGAAGTGGCCACTGTGTGTCTGATCCAATTATTTTTTTGTGACATAAAAAAAAAAAACAAAAAAATCAGAACAAGGTGTCAAATTATTCATTCAATGATGGTAACATAGTCTTTGTTGCCAGATGAGATAGAAAAAGATTCCCTCATGGCTTCTCGTTTTAATATTGTACTTAAAATTTTAACTTTCCCTTGAATAAAAGTGGGAAATGATCCGTTGAACAAATGTTCTTATCTAATTGGCTGGCATGCTTTTCCTTTCATGACAATGAAAGTCAATATCATCTTCGTCGCCAAAGATGACATAGAAAAAAAAATGCTACGTTTCATTTGAGGGTGTGACGATAATTCCCGAACACTATCATTCAATCGCATTAGCTCGAGTCTTTAACATGGATGTGAAGTTCCATCATCATTCGATTCCACACTAATTGAACTCGACAATAAGAAGACGGCACTCGCTTTCTACTATTAAATAAACGGAAGGAGACATAAACCAATTTTCACCGATTCGTCGAACGTGACAGACTTAAAGTCTATGCCAAACCAATTATTGGTGGCAAAGAGGGGGGGGGGAGGGAATCAGTGTGCCCATCAAACATGTCATCATTATTTTGCCCGACAACTTTGTTCCAAGACTGTGAGATACATCAGAGATATTATCAAATTCTTTCTTGATGTAAATAGAATTCAGATGATTCTCAAAGAAATACATATTAATATCGGCTCAAAAAGAAAATCATATTGATTCCAAACGAGATTATAGCTCGAAGAACAAAAAAATATCCTAATATAAGTAAAAAAAAAATTATTAAAAAATTCTAAAAATAAGAGATACTTTCTAAAACCAACTAATTTTTTTAGGAATTCATTCTTTTTAAAATATATTTTGCAGTTACACACACAAAATCAGGCAAATTACTTACATGTAGGTCATGCATGACGAATTGTCATGCTGATAGTTGCATTATTTATCACGGTAACAGAATTGCGTGTGTGTGTTGCATGTTGCGGTGGAACTCTGCATCTTGCCGATACAGTGAATTCTGAGATGTCAGATCATCTCATTTAAAAATCACATGCATGGCCCCATCGTTTCAGTATCTAAAGAAAGGGACAAGCAATCTTCCAAGGCTTCTAATATTGTTGTGGTTAATGTATCCTAATTTTGATCAACATCCAGAAACAAAGACAAAAACATATTAATGTTGGCATGCAGGTCATAGATAAACATAACAAGTATAAAATAACAGCTTACATTCCATTGAAGTGTAGGATAAAAAACGTTATTGATAGAAAAAATACTAACACCACCAACTCATCCCGTAACATGGATCGAGAAGGCCACTTAAGTATGGAAGCTCCCATAGCCGCCAACAAGGGATCAACCCACGATCCATGCATGTCCCAGCTTCCCAAAGAGAGCTCGCAAGACTCATTCTTTATTGACACTATGGTTGAAGAAAAAGTCAAGCCCTCACATTAATGGACGATAGCATGGTTCGCCTCCCCCACCTCCCTTCTAGGCGATTGAAGGAGGGATCACTTTTACTTGACGCAAAGTGGCTAAAAGACTGAATAGAGAATGTCATCCCGATCACCCAACGTTGTTGTCGACCTTAGGACGATACTGTTAGGACCAAAATCGACACTTTGAGGGGGGGTTTGAATTAGAGCTTACGTAAAAAATTTATCAGTTTAGAAATTCTTGTTCGATGAAAATCAATATTGAAAAGATGTTAACTTGAAAACATGAAAGTAAGAAATCAGTTTGCAATGAAAATGAAAAGCTTAAAGTAAATGCAAACTAGATTTATAGTGGTTCGGTCGTCGTGATATACATTCACTCTCGATTCTTCTTCACTCGAGGTCACCAGCTTTCACTACCGATTTTCTTTCAACGGACGAAGATCAACTATCCTTACAACTCTTTCTCCTTTTTACAAGCTCAGGAGAGAACATTTATACCTCTCTTTTAGACCTCACTCCTCCCTTAGAAAACTTTTAACTCTAGGAGGAAGAGACTCTAAATCCTAAGAGAATTTTTAATTTTTTTTCTCAAATATTCATTCCCCCCTTTTTGCTCAAATTCATGCTTCTCTAAGCAGGAATAACTGGGGTACTTATAGACCCTAAATGACTTAAAAAATAAAGCAAAAAAAGGTCTCATCTAAGTTTCCCAGATCCTAGCGATACCACCTCCTGACAGACTGACAACAAGTGATACCATCACTTGTCAGTCTGACAATGGGCGGTATCATCGCTCAGTTTGACACTAACACTAGGCGGTATCACTACCCAATCTAGCGGTACCATCACCTAATATAGTTTAGGATACTATGTTCTAGGTGGTACCACTTGACATAGTCTGGGAAGTACCATTGACAAATCCTACTATAAGTCATTGAATAGGCCAAATAACATGCCCAATTTAGCCCTGATTCAAGCCCAATTGACCCCTAATTGAGTTAGCATTGTTTCATCTAAAAATCGACTCAATTAGTCATAAACTAACTCAATCTAAACACACAATTACAAGCATGAATCATATGTTGTCCGGCACGTCATTAATTCATCTGGTGCTTCGTTCGATCCTCTGAAGTATCGTCCTCTTTTGCGGTATATTGCCCAACCGGTATATTCACCTCTGCAACATATGATCTCCTTAGTGTAATGTCTGATCCTTCTAGCCCGATGCTTGAACTCATGGCACGAAGTCTTCTATCGACCGATCCTCCGACCCAATGTCCAATCTTCTGACATGTTCCACTCCAACCCAACGTCTGATTCTCCTGCTTTAATTGATTTATATTTTCTGATCGAAGTTAGTCCCGTGTCACTCAAAACGTAGATTAGATTGTAAACTCATCAATTAATTTCATTATCAAAATCTAATATTTAACAGATATACTAATAAATCGCCTTCATTAATAGCCCCTAACGAACAATGTAAGGGGGTTCCTCACCAATCCTTGTCCTCATCGTCAGGCGCCCAAATATAAAGATCAAGCCCCGGGCCAAACAGGGGCAAACAAGTGAACACTATACTTTTTTGAATACTACTAACTATTTCCTCCCCCATCCCTTAGACTTAAGTATCAAAGGGGTCACTCCGAAATATCCCCCGGCGCTAACCTATCGTGCAGGATCTTTGGCATAGCAATGGAGGTATTACGAGATGACTACCCCACGAGCAAGGCGATCCATCGTCCTAGACTAATTCACTACCTCCACGAGCATGAAGCTCTCCACATTTGCTTTCTACGTTGATGCCTCATGCTAACCTCCACAAGCTAGCTCTCCATAGCGACTCTCTACGCCCATGTCTCACTCCAACTCTTCACAATAGTTTTCTATATCAACTCTCTAGGATGGACCTACACTTTCGATAATAAACCAAGCTAAGCTAACTCGTCAGTCGATGACCATATTGTAATAATATTTTGGCACTAGAAGAAGGGCTGAATATCGTAGGAATTTCCTTCCACAACTCCTCTCAACGAACACTCCGGTGATGATGCACAACCCCAGCGTTCGACCCTTTTGAGCAAGGAGGGCACCCATTCCCCTCTTAGCAAGTTAACACTCCAGCCTTGGCATAGACTCTTATATGCTACTAGCGTTTATTCAATAACCTCTGTCTCTCCCCTCCAGGGCACCTACTCATCCTATCCGAAGCCTTCTTAGGCCTTGCGCGTCGATGACCTGACCTTCAGTCATCGTTGGAACGCCCTCCCCCTAAAGCCAATCGATAAGCCCTTACTCAACCTCCCAAGGGCCCTCTCAGTGGATTGAAGCAAATTATGTGGCACTGTGGCCCCCCACTACTGTGTACCAAAGGAGAAATATATCGATATCATCTTCAAGGGACTTGCCTTGGAGAGAGAAAGTTCCTTTAGATGTAGGACGCACGCCCAAGCCACCGAGAGAAAGTATCCAAGAATAGAGGAAGAACCATATATCTCCTTCAAGGAAGTGGAAGCTACCCGCTATACCCAGGACGACTTGCTATCCATCTCAATATGGATATCGGATGCCTAGGTGAAGAGGGTCATGGTGGACAAAGGTAAATCCATTGATGTACTATATGCTAACGCCTTTCGGAAGCTTAGGCTAACAAAGTGCGACCTTCACCCGATGGCATCCTCTTTAACTAGATTCACAGGGGACTCCATCTCCCCTCTTGGGATGGTGACTCTCTACGTAACCTTCAAAGAAGAACCCTATACTAAGACTCTGCCGATTGAGTTTGTAGTAGTTGACGCCCACTCAACCAACAATGTGATAATCGAACGATCAACCCTCGATCGGTTGAAGGCAATGGTGTCAACATACCACCTAATGATAAAGTTCCCCACCTCAGGGGGTTTTTAGATAGGTAAAAAGTGACTCCCGGGAGCTTAGGCAGTGCTGCCTCACTACTATGCCTTTAAGGATGAAAGACGAGCGTCATCAACAAACCCAAGGGACCCTGACAAATTTGCCCCTCACCATGAGCTTATCGAAAAGTTGATGAGGTTTCTCTTGACAAAGCCTAACTTGATTAGACCATCAAGATTGGAACGGTCCTTTCTGAAGAGAACTTCCTTCGGTTAGTAGATTTCCTCCAAAGAAATGCTAACGTCTTTGCTTGGTTGCCAAGCAACATGCTCGGCATCGATCCGAGAGTGGCACAACATTGTCTCAACATCTTCCCTAGAGCTCAACTAATAAAACTAAAGCTCCACCAGTTCACCCTAAAACGATAACTGGTGATTTAGGAAGAAGTGGAAAGGTTATCAAAAGCAAGCTTCATCTTCGAGGTTTGGTATATACAATGGCTCTTTAATGTCATCTTCGTCAAGAAAGCCGACAAAAAGTGGAGAATGTGCGTCAACTATACTAACTTCAACCAGGCATACCCAAAGGATTGCTATACACTACCCCGGATTGATCAACTTGTAGATGCCACCTCGAGGCATGAACTCCCCACCTTTATGGATGCCTTTTTAAGCTATAATCAAACAAGGATAACACCCCAGGACAAAGGACACACCTCTTTCATCATTGACCGAGGTATATACTACTATAACGTCATGCCCTTTGGGTTAAAAAATGCAGGGGTTATCTATTAGAGGGTGGTAAACAATTTTTTCAAAGGCCAAATCGAGAGGAATATGAAGGTATATATAGACGACATGATAATGAAAAGCAAAGCATCAAAAGCACACTTGGAGGATCCGACATAAATATTCCAAATACTAAAGAGGTTTGGCAAGCGACTAAATCCATCCAAGTACGCCTTCGAGGTAGAGTCAAAAAAGCTCCTCGGGTTCATCATCCACTAAAGAGGAATAAATGTCAATTGAAAAGGGTTTGGACAATCATCGAGATACAACCGCCTAAAATGGTGAAGGAGGTGTAGCAGCTTATCGGACGACTAGTAGCCATCAAGTGGTTCCTGTCCTGGGTAAGAGATAAGTGCCCTCCCTTCTTCAAAGTGCTAAAGAATCTCAGTAGCTTTGCATAGACTATGAAATGTCAGGATGCTCTCGAAGGGCTAAAGCACCATCTCATTAGACTACACCAACTCGCATCCCCTATTCCCGGAGAGGCATTGAGCCTGTACCTAGCAACCACAGGCAGGCCATCAACTTAGTTCTGTTATGAGAAGACACGAGAGTATAACGACTCATCTATTATACCAGTCATGTGCTAAATAGTCTCGAAAGTCAATACCCCTCATCGAGAGGTTGGCGTTGGCTTTAATACTTGCCACAAGGAAACTACGCCCTTACTTTTAGGCATACCAGATATGAATATTCAACAACCAGCCACTGTGATAAGTCCTCTCAAAGTTTAACGTAACCAAGTATATGCTCAAGTAGTCAGTGGAGCTAAGAGAATTTGACATCTAATATGTCCCAAGGACTATTGTCAAGGCTCAGGTCCTAGCCAACTTTGTATCCTAGTTGGCCCCTTCTCCTAAAGGCGAAAGTGAAAAGTGACGTTGGATTTAGACTTTGCTAACTACCTTGATTTAGACTTTGTTAAATCAACTTTGCTAACTACCTTAATTTAGACTTTGTTCATTGATGGATAGGCCAAAGTGAAAAGAGGCCAAATTTGCTAACTACCTTGATTTAGACTTTGTTCATTGATGGATAGGCCAAAGTGAAAAGAGGCGACGTTGGACTTGTTCTCAAGAACCTGGAAGGCTAGCTCTATGAACACGCTTTGCGATTTGAATTCAAGATCACCAACAATGAGACTGAATATGAAGCCCTTCTCTTCAGACTTCAATTGGTGCAAGAACTTAATGCATTAGAGGTCGAGACACTTAGTGATTTGCAACTAGTGGTGAGCCAAATCAATGATGACTACAAAGCTCAGGATGAAACTATGGCCTTGGTAGAGGTATGTTGATTAACCAATTGTTTCCACCGATTTATCGTATAAAGAATCCCCCAAGTTGACAACGCACAGGCAGATGCCTTGGCCAAGTTGACCTTCACTCGCTTTGGCAGAAAGGACCACCTAGTGGTGGAAACTAACCTCGCCAGAACCATTGAAAGGAGGGACATAAGTAGCTTAGAGGTGGAAGATAGCTAGATGGATGAAATCCTACGCTACTAGAAGGATGAGATAGTACCCGCTAATCCCACCATAGAACGAAGGCTACGATGCACTTAAGTTCGATACAAAATCCTAAATGAATGACTGTACTAAAGGGTACAGTCAACCCATCCGATGATGTCTATCGCCTCAGGAGGCTGATAGGGTCTTAGTATTGAAAAATCTAGTGACATTATATGTACAGTAGAAGAACATAAAATAAAATCTCAAATTTCCCAAAAAGATGTTCGTCGTTGTGCGAAAATTGATGTGCAAAAATTTATAAATCTTAAATCCACGTGTAAGATAGTATTTTTTATCTAAGGATATCGTATATCCCTGAATTCCTATAAATCTGTGGGATTGGATGAATGAGTTCAACTGCTCTTATCTCTTTCGATAATCAACATAGTAGAGCAGCAATGGCGCTCCTCAAATCGCTACACAAATCTCCACACCTACTATCTAAGGAGAAGAATGGGAGAGGAGAATAGGAGATGACAAACAGGAAACCCCAGCTTATGAGCCTTTTGTTCTCTCCTATTTATAGAAGCCTTAAGTTAACTTAACCCTAATGGATTTTGCCCTATTAGGTACTGGATCTCTATCTAATTATGCAAGAATCTTAAATTAGTGAGTCTCTACCCAATAATCTCTTATTAGCTCTTATTGGATTTGATCCATAGGATCCAATAATTCATGGGCTTATTGGATATCTACTAAAATAAAGGCTCTAGTGGATATCTCATATTTGAGTATCTACTCGTCGTAACGCCTACCATATGTGTGACTCTTTAGGCTCAATATTAAGTTAGCCATTAGTCATACCTATTAGAACTCTTTCTGGTTTAGTGAATTATTATTTTTATAATAAAAATAATAATTCACTTGACTCATCGATTTTGGACGTACAAGGTCATTACGTCATAGTCCTCACATGATATAAGAGAATCCAATCTTTTGGACCTATCTGTCCTCAACTACTGTATACATATAGTCTCTCATCCATTTAATATCCCAAAGACCATATACAAGGCTTGGTGTTGTCAGGCTCATATAGTTTCTCCTCGAGTCTCGCTCTAATCGGATTCTCCCAAAAAACTCTTTCTCTCTTAATCCAAACTCTTTCTTTCTCATGCCTTAACAATAAGGTCTATCATATATGATATACTATGTACTGAGCCTGATATAACATATGCTCTGAGTGTCATGAGTAGGTATTAGGCGGATTCAAACTTCGAGCACTAGATAGCAGTAAAGTGTATCCTTATGTACTTGAGAAAGGCATAGGATCTTTACTAGTATATGAAGGAAGTAGCCTCAAGGTTGAGGGCTACATGACCTCGAGCTTCCAATCTGATGTCGATGGTAACAAGTCTAATTTAGAATACGTGTTCACCTTGAATGGAGGAGTAGGATGCTGAAAGAGTTCCAAGCAAGTCGACCACAAAGGTGGAATATATTATTGCAAAATAGGCAACAAAGGAGGGAGTCAGGATAAAGAAGTTTATCACATATCTAGGAGTCATGACGAGTAAGGAGGAGTCGATTTCCTTTCATTATGACAAATATGGGACAATTACTCAAATGAGGAAACCCAAGTCTCATTAAAAGTATTTTGAGAAGGTTTTCAACTTATTAGAGATATTATGGCCTGAGGAGATGTCGCAATAAAAAGAGTTCCATCCAAAGATAATATCGCAGATCCATTGATAAAGCTATTATCTCATATTATTTTTGAGTGTCACATGCCTTTGATAGGGATCAGACACATAAATGATTAACTTTAGGTCAAGTAGGAGATTGCTAGTCATAAGTGCACTACAAGCCAATCACGTGAGTGATGACACGTGTGACATGACATTCACTCTTTTTGTTTATTATTATTATGATATTTTCTTACTTTATATTGCTTATTGTATAAATATATTGTGATGTCCATGAATCTGTGCAATAAGAATCGAATCGTGATGAGATCACGATAATGAGATCGATTTATCTTTAAATACAAACAATAAATAATCCTAGTCATAAGTTACTCGAGAGATATATTAAGATAATCATATTGAGTGGTATGCTGTATACTCATCTATATGATGGAGGTGGCTAGTCTCATAGCTACTCATGTGAGGATGCTATGACTATAATACATGTGCTTATTGGAAAATGAGTTCATTGATTAATATGTTCATGGAATGCAGGATGGTTGATGATATCCTATTGTCAGATAGTGATTCCATCGTCCTAGTGGTATACGTGGTCCTTAGACTTGAGACACCAATGATGGTATGTATGAGTAATTCACTCTTTGATACCAAGTTTATAGGTTTGAAAATTTCAGATCTAGCACAATTGGACATCGGGAGTGGCAGCCAACTTTACAAGGGCTATTGAGTGTTGATAGAAGATCATCCGCTCTCAATATCATGAGAGGAATATCTTATGTATTCTTGCTCAAACAAATCATTGGCTAAAGTTATTTGGATTGAGAGAGAAAGAGTTCTCCGAGAAAATTTGATTAAAACGAGAATCAAGAAGAAACCATATGGGGTTTACAACACCATGCCTAGTGTATAGTCTCTAAGATATTAGATGGATGAGAGACTGTATGTACACAATAACTAAGGACAAATAGGTCCAAAATGTTGCATTTGTTGAATCTCATATTTTAATGATGAAATCAATTGATGAGTTTACGATCTAATCTACATTTTAACTGATGCAGGACTAACTTCGATCAAAAAAAGTAAATCAATTAAAGTAGGAGGAATTAAACATTAAGCCGGAGTGGAATAAATCAGAAGATTAGACGTCGGGCCGGAGGATCGATCGATGTGTCGATAGAAGGCTTTGTGCCATGAATTCATGCATCGGGTTGGAAGGATCGGAGATTGCACCAAGGGGATCAGACCTTGTGCCAAGGAGATTAGATGTTGCGGAGCTCAATAAGTCAATTGAACAATACATCGTGAGAGAGGATGATGCGTCGAAAGGATCGGACGAAGCGCTGAATGAACCAATGACATGTTGGATAACATAGGAATCATGCTTGTAGTCGTGTATATCTAGGTCGAGTTTATTAGGTCTAATTGAGTTAGTTTTAGGTGTAACCATACCAACTTAATTATGAGCCAATTGGGCCTGAATTAGGACTGAATTGAGCCTATTGTTTGGCCCATTCAGTGACCTGTAGCAGGGTTTGGCAATGGGACCACCTAGACATAGTCTCCCATATTATGTCAAGCGATGGTATTGCCACTCTGGGCAATCATACCGCTAATTACAGTCTTCCAGACTGGGCAGTGGTATCTCCTAGTGTTAATATCAAACTAACATACATAGTATCGCTAGTTATCAGTCTGTCAGGAGATGGTACCGCCAGGACCCAGGAAACCCAAGATGAGACCTTTCTTAGCTTATTTTGAAGTCATTTGGGACCTATAAATACCTTAGTTATTCCTATATGAGTAAGCAAGAAATAGAGTGGAATGGAGAAAAATATTCTTAAGAAAGAAAAGTTGTAATCTCTCTTAAAGTGTAGGGTCACTTCTTCTTAGTATTTAAAGGTTCTTCTAAATGAAGAAGTAAGGTCTGAAAAAGAGATGTTGTAAAAGTTCTCTCATAAACCTGTGAAAAGTAAAAAGAGTTATAAGGGTAGTTGATCTTCACCCATGGAAAGAAGATCGATAGTGAAAGTCGATGGCCTCGAGTAAAAGGGAATCGAGAGTGGACGTAGGTCACAACGATCAAACCACTATAAATCTAGTTTTGCATTTACTTTATATTTTTCATTTACATTGTAAACTGATTTCTTACTCTCTCTACGCTTATAAACTTGTTTTTAAGTTAATATCTTTCCGATATAAGCTTTATCGAATAAGATTTTCGAATCAATGTAATTTTTACGAAAACATTAATTCACCCCCCTCTTAGTATCGATTTTGGTTCTAACAGAATTCTCCTATATTGTTTGGGGACTACGGTGTAGTGGCCTAATATGTTCGTAGTCGATAAGTCGAGTAAATTATTAAAAAGATAATAATATACTGAGTCAAAAGGAGTACTGACATGTATAACTCACGGCCAGCTTGATATTGCGCGTAGAGGACTAAACATTTGGTAGGTATTGCAACGAGTAGAGGTTCAGATATGATATATCCGCTAGAGTTAAGAGATTATTGGGAAAAGACTCACTAATTTAAGAGGCTTGGGTAATTGGATAGAGATACAATACTTAATAGGATAAGATCTATTATGGTTAAGTTAATAGGGGACCTCTATAAATAAGAGAGAACCAAAAGGACCATAGGTTAGGTTTTTTGGTTGCCACCTCCTATTCTCCTCTCCTCTTTCCCTCCTTAGTCAACAAGTATAGAGATTTGGATAGCAATTTGATGAGCATCTTTGCAGCCCCTATCGTGTGGATCATTACTAGAGAGGAGGGCACTTGACCTCCTTCATCATTTCTCATAAATTTATACGAATTTATGGATATATGATCTCCCTAAGTAATATAACTATCTCATATATGGTTTTCAGTTTCGTGGGTTTTTACGTACCAATTTTCGCACGATAAGGAATAACTTTTTAAAAAATTTAGAAATTTTGTTTTATGTTTTTCCGTTGCATATGTAATATCACCCATAGATTTCCCTATAGTATAAAAACCGAGCCCCAAGCCAAATAGGGGCAAGCGAGTAAACACTATACTTTCCTAAATACTGCTAACTCTTTCTTTCCTCATCCCTCTGACTTAAGTATCGAAGAGGTCACGCCGGGACATCCCCCGATGCTGACCTATCATGCGGGATCCCCGACCCAACAAAGGATGTATTGCGAGATGACTCCCCCATGAGCAAGGTAGTTCGTCCTCCCAGAACAGTTTGCTCCCTCCATAAGCAAGAAGCTCTCCACGTCGATGCCTCATGCTTGCCTTTGTAGACAAGCTCTCCAAAGTGGCTCTTTAGGATAGTTTTCCATGTTAAATCTTCCAGATGAACCTATAATTTCGACGCTGAACGGGGGTTTTTAGAATAGTTTTCCATGTTAAATCTTCCGGATGAACCTATAATTTTGACGCTGAATCAAACCAAGCTGACTCATCAGTCGATAGAATTTTATTATTTAATGTAAAATCTAACAAATACTTCTTCATTTGTATTATTTTATTAAAAAATTAGAATTTTTACATTTCAGTTTTTCTTCCTGCGTCTTGTTGAAACAATTAAAATGCGAGAAGTAGACCCAAAAATGGATGTGTGATGGCAATAAAAACTATTAGTTGTTAACATCAAAGTCTTTTCCTACCTTAAATTTCGTCATGATCATATAGATATGATCAGTACTTCATAGAGAAATAGCTGTTGTGCTAAGATATAGAGAAAGATCTCTATATCAAATCTTTTGCATCTAAGAACGGAAAAACTAAAAAAAGAGAAAAGGTTCACTTTAAAGAAGCAGAATCATTGATCTCCAAATTGAAGATATATGATCAGAAGACGGATGGTAAGTCACCTAAAAACCTAGGTTGGATCACGATCAACCTAACTAGCATTGTGATTATTATGAAAGAGGTCCACAAAAATTATTGCATTTGTATTTACATAAAGGTGGTCGACATTTTTAGACCCCCCATAAAAAAAAATCTCAGTCGAATCAACCTAGAAAATTTTCTGAAGTGAATCAACCTAAATTGCGACTAGCTTGTTCAATCTTAAAACCCTAAATAAGGTTAAGAACACGAACACATCAGTAAGGGTGTAGGTGAAGGAATAGTCGCTGTGAAGAAAAAAGTGTGACCGATTCAATTCAGAAAGTCGATTCAAAGTTCATTAACTTTATATATTTTCTGGGCCTATGAAAAAGTAAAGCACATAAGACACCTTTTTATTACTTTTTGGAGGCACAGTCTTCATCACTCCTTACATCTTAACAAGGCTGTAAATGAGTACAGCTTTATAAGGTTGAGGTTGCACTGTCTTAGCATAGTCCCAACAAGAAAATGAGATGCAGACATGGCTTAAGAAAATATTTCAGTAATTTATCCAAAAAAAAAAACACGTTTTTAGTAACCGAGTTTTAACGTATGGCGTTCTGTTTTTTCATTAGAATTATTTTTTTTATTTTGATTAAAATATCCTATATAAAATTATAAAAAGATGATGATTATTTTTTTTACTAAGTTTGACTTGATTTTTTAGAGTTAAACTGATTTTCTTTTTAACTAAACGTTAATCATCTAATTTGTTCAATTGAATCCAAATTATCCCCCTAACTTTGTCTCCAAATCATAAACTGATTTTTTTTATGATGAACTAGATCAAACCGATTTAACTAAATGTTAATCATCTAATTTGGTTCAATTGAATCCTAGATTATCTTTTGATTTTCTCCAAATTATTCTCCAACTTTGTCTCCTCCTATATTAAAAATAAATATTTTTATTTTTAGATAATTTTAGGATAGTGAATTATCAAAACTTTGAGAATTCTACTATAGTATAATTCTAACAAATTATACTAATTTTTTATTTTATGATGAATTTAGAATATTTTTATAAAAATTAATATATCTTTAATTGGTTGTGTGAATGATTGTAACTTGATTGTAACCCGAGTATAATAAAAATTTTTAGGTTAAACTATAAGAATAAGGAAGCAGATGATGAGGGGGAGGGAGAGAGCAGTGAAAGAGGGGTAGAATGCAAAAGAGGAGGAGCATGAGAGAGGGTAGGAGTGGGCGAATAAGGAAGATAAAGGAGAGAGGGAGGAGGCAATGGTGTAGGAGGATGTAACGATAGAGGTGGTGTAAGAGGAGGAGGAGGAGATAATAGAGTGGACGAAGGATGTGACGATGGAGGTGGTGTGGGAGGAGGAGACAAAAGTGGAGTATGAGATGAAGTGAGGAAGTCAATGGAGAAAAGGAGGAGGTGACAAAGTGGGAGAATGAGGAGATTGGAGGTGGAGGAGGAGAAAGCCAATGGGGAGAGAAAGGTGGAGAAAGCTAATGGAGAGAGGGAGGAGGTGATAGAGGTAGAGTAAGAGGAGGAGGAGATGATGATGGAGGAGGAGAAAGTCAAGGGGGAGAGAGGGAGGAGGAAACTAATTGAGAGGGAGATGATCTAGTGGAAGTGGAGTAGGAGGAGGAGAAAACTAAGATAAGTCATGGGTTGATAGAAGAATTTTGACCCAACACAACTTAATATGAAAGGATCTTATCCAAATTGACTTAACTCAGATCAAGACATCTCAACTTTCATGCTTAATACAATTTGGTTCTACAATATTAACAAGATTTTAAATAAAATAAATGTTCTGATAAAAATTAAATATAGGAAAGTCGTTGGTAAAAGTTTATTACTAGATTTTTATTTTCATAAATCATCAAAAGATTGAATGTTGTGGGGTGTGGTCCTCTGATTGACTGACTCCAGAGATTTGGAATTGCAGTTTTGACAGACAAAAGTTTTCATGTGATTGTAATGCTGTAAAAGGTTTCTCATAGTCAAACACTTCCAGTGATGCACAAAAACCATATGGCAACAGTTTCCACCAAGTACTGTGTGAAGATGATACATACTGTTTGGAACATAAAGCCTTCAAACTCTTGAGAGAAGCTGCTTTGAATTCAGATGCAAGAAATTTCTTTCCTAAATGTGTGTCATTATCCATTAACAATTCATGTTTTTTTGTTATTGGTTTTAGGCTCTAATAATAAGATTCTCCTGGATCATTATATTTCAAGACCTACCTGGTTCATGCACATCTCCACTTTTGGATCATTTCTATTTAAGTGGACTGAATTACTCTTAAAAATCATAGACATTGAGTCCACCTAAATCGTCTAAATTGCATTTGAAGAAAAAGAAAGGAAAAGAAAAGAAAAAACATTAATATTCTCGGTCTTTTAGTATGTGAGGTTTTATCACGTTAAATCTTTGTATCATTTTTATCACGTTAAACCATGGATCACAAAACCATGGATCTAAAGGCCCAGTAAATATTGGAACCACACGTCAGTAGACTCTGTTTCAACCTTAATGAATGAACTATGTATGTGTTTCAACCACATACATCAACACATGCTCTGCCCGAACATGGAAACAAGCAATTGTATCATTCAAGACAATAATAGCCATAAGCATCACTCGAGAATATCTCGTGTGTATGTATGTGGTGGTGGCTCTGATAGCCGAGAAAGACTGCAATTGGAGCCGTCGAACAAAGCAAAGCATAAACAACGTTCTTTACCCCCAAACATTTCGAGAGGAAAGGATATGGCGGCAACGCTACCCTCGGAACTCTCCATTTCCCACAGCACACATGACGCTCTCCCTCGTTGCCTCCTCGCGATAACTCGGTTTCGTGTGCCCAGCAAATCCGCCCTCATCTCCGCCATGAAGGCGAGCTCCCTTCTCGCGTCCTCCCATGACGGCAGAGCCGTCCATGCTCGCGTCGTCAAGGCCGGACTGGGGACCGACAGATTCGTCGCCAGCTCCGTCATCAGGTTTTACTCTTCCTGCTCCGACTTGGACTCTGCCCGCAAGGCGTTCGACGGAGTTCTTGTTAAGGATGTTGCGCTTCAGACCGCCTTGCTCATCGGCTACGCCCAGAATGGTGAAATTACCCAAGCGAGGGCCTTGTTCGATGGGGTGATGGAGAAGGACGTTGTTGCTTGGAACGCGATGTTGAGCGCTTATACTCACTGCGGGCTCCCGCAGGATGCTCTCCAACTGTTCAGGGAAATGCAGATGTCGAATTGTAGGCCGAATGAGGTCACGCTCATCGGTGCCCTCTCGGCTTGCTCTCAGATAGGCTGTCTTGCTTTGGGTGAATGGATCCATGGTTATCTCAGGAGGCATCCGGAGGTTAGGCGTACGACGACGCTGAACAATTCCCTCGTGCATCTGTATGCGAAGTGTGGAAAGATTAATGCTGCTTTGGATACGTTTCTTGAGCACGGTTCCAGGGACTTGGAGTCATGGAACACCATGTTGACTGGATTCGCGATAAACGGATGCGGAACCAGTGCTCTCTCCCTCTTCTCGCAGATGATGAAGCTTGGGGTGAGGCCGGACAGGATCAGCTTCGTCGAGGTTTTGATGGCTTGCAGTCACGTTGGCATGGTTGACGATGCTCGCAGATGTTTGGATTGCATGACAAGGTTCTACGGGATCGAGCCAAGCGCCGAGCACTATGGATGCCTGGTGGATGTTCTGTCTCGTGGAGGACATCTAGATGAGGCGAGATCGCTACTGGAGAGCATGCCATGTGAAGCTGATGCATCTGCGTGGGGTGCTCTTTTGGGTGGATGCTTTGCCCACGGCAAGTATGAACTAGGCATAGAAGCTGCTGTGCATCTCATTCAGCTCCAACCATTGGATGAAGGTCGATATGTAGCGCTGCAGAATCTTTACGCTATGGTTGGTAGAACAGAAGATGCGTTGAGGGTGCGAAAGGTGATGTGTGATATGGGTATCAGGCGGTCTTCAGGGACAAGTATGATTGAAGTTGAAGGCGTAGTGCATGAGTTCTTAGCAGGAGATTTGTGACATTGACGATCCAAAGATGTGTTTGTGATGGTAAATGCATACTGGAAGGCCCCATGGGAGAATGTCTATAAAGATGAGCACTGTAGCTTCGTATAGCTTGAGATCTAATGTCTAGTCTAATGGAGGGAGATCTTGGATACAGGCACCATGAGACTTAGCTAGAGTGATGTTACTTCTCTTGTTCCCTTATTACTTCCTCCCCCTCTTTCTTCCCTCTCACTTTTGACTCACAAGAGAGATACGAGTTTGGCAGAGTCGCGTAGCTAGAGAAAGCTATTATATAGTCTGCTCCGAAAGAGGTCGGCGTTGGAGGCAGGCTAATGAGATGGGCCAGCGTGCGTCGCGCAGGCAATGCCAAGGAGGAGCCGGCGCCGGAGAGGATAAGGTGCCTCGCGGCGGCGAGGGAGCACTGGTCGCGGTTCTACAGTGTCACGAGATGCGTGCTGATGCTCATCTGTTGGCTAAGGCAGGGGAAGCAGTGAGCACGTGGAAGGCCCGCAGGCGGTGACCTTGGGGTGGATTGGGATGAGCTGCTTCCCCAAATTGCACATTCTTGCATTTTATGCTGTCTTTTGTTTTCATTTCATGAATATGTTGGTGACTATCATCCATCTTTGTCCCTCGCCTTTACTTACTGATCTCCTTTTTCTTTTGCACTGTGTCATTTCTTCTCACTTGAAGATGAGCATCAAATCTTCTCGAGCATGAGTTACTTCCAAAGAAACGTACATTTCCCTCAAATAGAACATGACATGAGTCCATATGAGACGCATGAGAGACTACATTTCTGCCTCCGAACGTCATATCACATGGGTGACATCTCACTGCACCAACACATAAAATATGCTCACACGGACAGTTCTTTTGTACAACACTGAAGCACAAGACCAATACGAGGGATTTAATTAGAATCACAGCATCTCGGGCTATTCAATAAATTGTCATCTTCTGAATCAGATTCTATCATCGGATCTCGTATAGCAGTTTTGACAAAAGGCTGTTGGGCACGGACTCGATGCTCAAGACATTGCAATTTGTAATTATCAATGAATACAGTGGCACAAAATTGTTTAGGGCTAAATGGTGTAATTGTTTTCGGGAGGATGGGGATGGCATCAGCCAATGAACAGCTTTCTTGAACTTTTCTGTTAGACATCACAATTTTTTGTCCAAGAAAACAAAGATTATTAGTTAAAGGATCAACTAAAGGTCTTAATCCGAAGGTTTCCAAAGTCGTGCGACAAACCCAAGTCTGAGGCCATACATCACAATACAACTAAACATTCACTATAACTCTCACGATTTGCAGAGGTTAGCATCCTTTACACCCGATTCAAACGTCATCGTAACCATTACTTGACCCAGCCATGCTGTGAAGTTCAATCTTTCAAGCACAACATTTCTGCAAGGCTTAGCATATCAATTTCATGAACAGTTTTCACCGGTGATGTTGTTTTGAATACCTTTTAAAACCAAAATACTAATAGGTAACAACTCTCTTAAAAAACAAGTTGAAGGTAGTCATGTAACAAGATCCATACCTGCATCTAAAGAGTAAAGAGCGATACTTGATATCAGGTTACTTCTGTACAGGAACAAGCCCATCAATCAGACAACCATCTGCTCATGTCTCATTGTCAAAGCTTTCCATGTGATAGATGGCTACTAGATCCATCTTTTCACGAGGCCAATCGACTAACTTTTCATTTCATGTCAGTTCCTTTCAGGGGCATCACCTGTCTCTTTTCTCGAACATAGTTCCCTAGTATATGACCATACCTCATCTGCATTGCCAGAAATAGGCCTCTCCACCTTCCCCTCTTGTTGTTCTTGTCGGCTGCCCTTGCTCAAGGAAGATGGCACTGTTACTGGACTTCCTATAAGTGGAGTGGAAGAACAAATTGGTGAGGCAGAAGGCGTATTCTGAAACGAGAATGGGCTGGGCGATATCCTCTTATGAATTGGAATTCCTCCCACTCCTCCCCGGTTAAATATAGAAATGGATTCCGGAGCTGCACAATTCTTTGTAGCATCATCCACAAAGATCATGTCATCAATCCTTGCCACGATATTAAATGCCAAACTCTCCATAACCCTCGAGTAGCTCTCAAGTATAGACTGCCCTACATCCTGAAAGAGAGGTTAACATGCTTAATCACATGTCCCCAGAGTTTCTCACATGAAATAATCATGTCTGCTAAACAAAATTCAGTGCTGCTGGTGTAATTTCAGTACACATAATGTACAACCAACATTCATGATGAGGCCAATAATACAGACAATTTGGAGGAACTATGCTTGAAATTTGTAAGTTAACAAGTAATATACACCGCCAGTTGTAATAGAAATATTCTAATTAGAAGCATCTGATACCATTTGGGCAAAAGATCAGCTATTAAGAGGATGTTAAGAATTACCTTATTGTACTGAATCTTGTTCATATCAAGAATAGTCTGTGGAAGAGCAGGGTAACGAAGTCGTAAGCTCTGCAAAAGGCCCTCACCCCGTTCTGCAAGGAACAGAAATCTTTCCGTGTCACCAACAAGTCCAATGAATTTTCCACTCCATGTGTTCTTTGATTTAGATTGAGACTGCTTGCTTTGGCCCTTCAGCCGCCAAACATGTATTGCCGCCTCAATCCTATTTGCTATTTCTAGAATATGGTGCTCAGATGAAAGTTCTAAGCAGTCAAGTAGACACTCAGGTGAAAATGAATCAGCGGTTATGTAACGGTAGATGATGTCACCTAAACAGGTTTTCCCATACTGCAATTCATCACAATTGAAGAAAAATGAAGAAACTCAGGCATAATGAGATGTGATAAACTTTACTGGGTATATACAATTAGAACTACTAGTGAACTTAAGAAAAAGAAAGAAAGAATAGATGGGGGCTGGCGACATTGTTTTATCTGATTGAAGCTTACATATGATGGAAGTAATTCCAGATCAACATCTTTCCAAAATTTCACATGAGTAAACTTATTTGAGAATGCAACAACTCAATGTGACATGTACCAGCTCAACTACTTGGAAAAGCCGAGAACATCACAACTGTCTCCACTGAATGCATCTTTTTTTTTAATGTATGATCATTTTTATGACAATTGCACTCCTATCGGGCATTCAGGTTTTTACATAATCATGCTCCTATCTCGGGCAAGATAACTTGGATATTATGCCATCTAAACTCATCAACAATGTGTTCCCTGATTTTATTTGTGCTTGTGTCATCTCATGTTTTATTTTATGTATTTTTGCATCTTTTCTACCAAGTCTTTTGTGAATCATGTTCATCTTTTATGTATCCCGTTTATCATGCATGCTCATTACAAAATTCCCTTAACATATCAATCTGTTGTTTTATTGTCTTTGGTGTATATGATTTTATTATTCTACCCAAGCATGAATCACTCTGCTATTTGTCCTCTTTCAGGTTACTAAATTCAAGCACAGAGGGTATCAAGGGTATGTTGCTAAAAGTGTCATGAAGTGTTTACAGGGTTTGTATGTCATCATAAAAACAACAATCAGTATCACTTTTTTGTTCTCTGTTCATGCAGTCATGGGTCCAGTTGATAACAACCATAGCATTCTTGACAGTCTTCTTCCTAACTAAATCTTGTCCTCCTTTGTGCCTTTCTGTTCCTTGGTTTTCAAATAACACAATCTATAGTGATGAGAAAACAGGTACAAATCAAATATCACATGAGTTCTTCACAACATTTCGTATAAAATTCTTTCCCTTTATATGCCTTACAATGCCATGTCATTGGCTTATTGCATTCACTACAGAGAAGCACGAAAAGGCCCCCTATCAAAACAACAGTTGCTCTCATGTAAATGTTAAAATCACTTATTTTTTAATCCAATGCATGTCTGTGTCAGCTTTAATAAAATGCACCAACAACAAAGCATCAAAGAACTTCAGTCAGCAAATTCATGATAGTTCTCGAAGGATTCCATCTTCCCATCAAGAACATGTTAAATAATTCATCTTTTTACATTATTTGTCAAGACAAATTTTGCTGACAAGTAATAGTTACTAAAAGTATCTAAATAAACAATCAGGTTACATGATTTCCTACTATGGGACACTTAGCATAAAAGGCAGTTGATCAGAAGAAAGAACCTTTACAGAAAAGAGATTTGGTATTGCAACCATATTGCACCTTCAATCCATATAGAAATGACAATTTATGTCTATATAAAGAATCAATTGCTAGATATCCTTCGAGGGTGGCAAACAAGAATGTGAATATATAGTGAATGTGAATCAATTGCTAATAGTTCAAGCTAGCACTAGTTGAGCATGTCTTCAGTCCACATCTTGGATTATATAGTGAATGTGAAAGATGAAATATTCATGGACAAGTAGAATTAACATGAATCTTAAAATTGCTACATCATAGAAAAATGAGAGTTATTTAAAATTGTGAATATTCGTATTCTTCACTATGAAAAATTACACAGTTGTAGATGATCAACTATGCCAATGTCATTGTAATAAATCACAAAAACAAGCAAAGATGTACCCAATGTCCACATCCACAAGGGTTGATCTATTTAGTTGTCTACAACATATAGCTTCAGATTTGCTATTTTGGGATCAAAGATTCTCTCTCTCCCTCTATAGTTTCAACAACGTCTCTCATTCAATCATATAGTATTATGTCACATATATGCTTCATTTTAACCAGGGAGAGGATAAATAAACAAGCTAGTCATGGTCCATACCTTAGGTAATGTTTCAAAGTAGACATCAGGAGTCTCCATCTCAGAGAGCACTGCACTATTGATTGCCATGGCTGCCTTCAGTATCTGATTCGCACAATCCCTGGACAGCTGCAATCTCTTCCTTGCCTCTTCTGACAGACCAGTTGGTGGAATTCCCGGACAAGGTAACCACCATTTTTCCTCCTGCCTCGAAGACGCCCTCCTGAACGAGGAAGATGGACAAGTCTTGCTTGCATCTTCATCAGCATCAGTGACCAGGAATCCCCGGTCTACATACCAGAACTCAGTATTGCAGAATCCATCCAGCATGCCAAGAAGCATTGCGTCGAGCTTCTTGAGCGCTGGGAGGTTCATCTGGAGATCAGTGCGGTGACGAGAGACCATCACCTCGAACGACCTGCCGCCAGGTAACTCTTGGATGGAGGGGACGAGTTCCACGATATAGTCACTCACGCTCAAGAGCCAATCCATCTCCCTTCGCCACATTGTCTTCTTCTGCGGCGCCAGGGGCTCCAATCTCCATAATTCCCCAAAAACTGCAGCTGATTCAGCATTTCATAACAAGAACAAAAATGTCAACATGGTAATTCTAACAAATTAGAGTGAAGCAAACAGAAGGAACAAGGTATCACCGGAGAGATTCGTGATGGCGTTTGAGATCGCGAGGGCGGTGCAGACGCCTTTGGATCCGCCCGACATGTCTTCGCCAAGGAGCAGCTTGGCAAATCTCTCTTTCATCATCTCCACCTCTGAGAAAGAAATCAAAGCATAGTGTCAGGCTGATTAGCGCATCTGTTTCAGCATAACCGAGTCAATAAAAGGAAAAGGGACTGAGACTCGAAAGCGGAAATGACGTAAAGATGTTGGTTGCAAACCGGAGAAATCCGTCACCCTCTCCTCCACGTTCGCCTCCCAGGAGAGCACATCCCCGCCGGGAAGCAGCGGGACGCCGGCGACGGGGAATCGGCGGTCAGACAAATCGATGGAGGAGTCGGACCCGGGCACCTTGGCGCTGGCGCTGGCGCTGGGGCTGTGGCTGTGGCTGCCCCCGCCATCGTTCGGCTGGTCGGAGGCGTACTCTTCCTCCGCCTCCTCGGAGGAGACGCTCCCCATCGCCGCAGCCCGGGGAGAAGTGATGATGCCGAAGCCAATTAGGTAAAGAATGCGGGACGTCCGCCGTCGGATTCTTGTAGGGATTGCCACGATCGCATTTCGCTTTCTCTCTCGTCCGCCTGAAGGGTGGGTTTCAGATCGGAGAAAAGAGTGGGGGAGAATGACGAGAGAGAGAGAGAGAGAGAGAGAGAGAAGAAGGCGCCGCGAGCGAAGAGCTCTCACTTTTCTCGCTTTCCACCTCTCACTCTCACTCTGTTACAAATGGAAAGCGCAGGAGCGAGGATCGATGCCGGCCGTCGTCATCTTTTTTCCGTCTCTCAAATAATAAAACAATGGTTTTTGCTCTGTTCTTTATTAGTCCATCGGACTTTTTTTTTCTACATTAATTTCTCGTGACAAGAAATAATGTACAAATATGATTTTTTTTAATAAATGAACAAATATGATCTTTAACTTTTATTACATGATTTTTTGTTAAATCAAATTAAATAAGGCCAAGTCGATTTGATTAACCTTCTCGTTTTCTTTCGCCCATCTTCTCGATGACCCCTAAAAGATGGAGAGCAAGAAGAAGAGTTCAATGAGAAGATTGACCTGAATTGGTTCTAAATTTTGGAAATAGAATGAAAAGATTAGGATTTACAACAACAACAACAAAAATAAAAGGATAGTTTTTCAATAGAGCTGTGTTATGTGTTAAAAATTAATTAGTATGAACTTTTCTAAGTAAATTATCCATAAATCATAATATTTCAGTTACCAATGCGTAAATTCCTTTTTAGCTTACACGTATTAATTCTTTCCCTAGTGATGATATATTATAGGATATATCATTTGAGTTGAGTTGAACATGATGAATAATAACTCATTTCATAAATTAATTACCTATCAATAAATTGAAGGCCAGAGAGACCATTGCAAAGATTTTGCACAATTAATAAGATCCGAGTTTGAATGCCTTACGTATTAAAAATCGGGCAATCATATCCAAAAGCTTTTTGATCTTGTAGCTGTTGAGAAGTGAATCAAGTTAATGTTCCTTATTTCATTAGTAGACATATGGTTTGCAGTTTCTATTAAGGAACTACAGAAAGGTGCATGATCCTCGTCCTCCTTGAAATGGTACGGGTGAGTTTTATGGCACTCAGAAAGTGAAATAAATGGAGAACATAAGTGAGCGTATGCTTATGCTCTCTGTGACCCATCGTAGCATCTTCCGCACAGAATGAGGTAACTCTCTCCATTAATGCTGAACCATTCATGACCGATCCATGAGGAAAAGGGTTTCAGGGAGAAGGATGGTTGAGGTGGTGGAGCGAAGGAGTAGCTGCAAGAGTTAGCTTCTGGTTTTCACTCGACCCGTGAGGACTTGTTGGCTGCTGTTTCGTTCTCCGGTGAGGTGCAGTCGTGCTTCCCGAAAGAGAAGACGAGGGCGTGGTGCACTCATGAAGCTGGGAATCCCATGGATCACGCCCTCGTGTTACTGAAGCCGTAAGGAACAAGCAATGCCTACCGAAGCTACATAAAAGAACTATTTTGCTGGAGCACTTGAAGTAATCATCACTTGTTCTACGATTGCACGTGAACAAGTGTTTGATTAACATAACATAATGAGTTTGCCGTTTAAGTCTTTCCATTTCTACGGTGATATTAGATATTTTGGTATTACCCTACCACAATAGTCAATAGTTATCTCGAAATCAACGTGGTCCTTCGAATCGACATAATGCACGTATATAAAAGTAACACAATCAATCTCATCTCGGAACGATACAACAAACCCAGAAACAATAGTAACTATGTCACTCGAAATCATATGAAACAGTACCCTAAATCGAATAAGATATCCCTATGCGATATGGAATTGGAACAATCGGTCTATGCCATCTGGAACGGACGAATCGATCGCTTGGAATATCAACGGTTATTAACAATCTAAGTATGACTATAAAACGTCAACCTGTGCATATGTCAGGGGTATTGATCATTACTTTAAAAACTGACTTAAGTTTCGAAAAGATCAAGTCGAAATTTTCTTTCTCCGACCTATTATGCAGGGATTCGACGTCAAAGATAACCCTGGCTCTATTTCGACTCGACCAGGAGAATGGACAATCTGGGTTCCGTTTGCTTCCATTATTAGCTGGGTTAGTAATTAGCAGCACGAGGTCGGAATGAACTAATCATCAGTTTGATATCCAAACTTGCCGTGACTGTATCAGCTTGTTTTAGTGAAGAATGACAGCCAGCAAACCAAGAGTAACTAAACATTTCTCTTTAATCTGTTTAGTGCCAGCAGTCGGAGGATTCAAATGCTACAGGAGTTTTCTCTGCGCGGACAAACGAGCTGCACTGTCTCACTCGTGGGTGAAGTCATAACAAGGCACAGATTATAGAACAAAGTTAACCGGTATCGTGACCCTCACAACATTAACTGCTTAGGACGGAGAGAGAGAGAGAGTGATTGATCGAGCTCAACGTACAGTACTAATAATACGAAGGGGGACGGAGAATAGTACGAATCTGCGTTGGAAGAAGCGGGGGATTGGGGAGGGCACACTGTGGGCGCAGCGGAGCAGCTCTGTGACCTGGTCCCCTGCTCTGTGATAGCGGGTCCAGCTTCTATCTGCAGCAACTCATGTGCGTCTCCTGCTCGCCGCTCGTCATTTTGCGCGGCCGAGGGGCTCCAATATGATGAGAAGGCAGGCAGCCCGGATACGATTGGTGGCTGTCCTTCACCTGGTGCCCGTTGTTTCCATCAGAGCTGGTGGATGTTTTTATTGCTTCCGTTACGTTTCACCAAAATGGAACGTAGTAAGTTCCTAATTTCTACAAGACCTTTTAGGATGAATCTGATCTATGGATACTAAATCTTCGAATTGTTCAGATAAGAAATGAGATCAAGCAATTCGACCACTCGTTGACATAGTATTCTCCTGTGGAACCTCCATTGGCAAATACTTCCAAGAAGCATTTAGAAAAACATATATTCGGGCTTTACTACGTTATAAATCGACAGATGAATTGAAATCTGTCACAATGGGATCAACCTTTGTTGTTGAAGAACTCACGATCATGATGCAAGTTACAGTAAGAAATTTGGGTGAATTGAATCCACAATTTTATACGTGTTAATTGATGTATTATGGTCACCAGTCACGTAAAAATGGTTCATCATCTCCACGCTGTATCAGTCATCGTTCATGCTTTATAGAGCATGGCAAATCCGTAATGAATCAGTCACGCATACTGTGCAGCTTTATTGCTCGGAAGTTACAGTACCCGAAGTTAGACTTGATCACTAATATTATTAGGATCAAAATTTCGAGGGTGAGAATACAATGTACAGATCCTACTTGGAAGTGACTCTTTCAGAAGCCATAGAGGACCAGCTGCTGGTTGAGCCCCTCTGGAGCTAAAGCTGTGGTGCACCGACTACTGGCGATGGAGGCAAGCACAGCTCTCTCCACCTCTCTTGGGACTCGGCTGTGAAGCAAGGAGATGATGTAGTCCATGCAGGCGGCTTCGCACGGCAGCATTATCGGCCCATCGGTCGGCAAACCGAACTCTTCCTCGGACATCCTCAGGAGCTCCCGGAAGATGCTGCTGGTTAGATACTTCAAGGGCACCATGAAGCGCTTGCCGTCGGTGGTGTACATGAACACATGGCCTTTGCTTGCAACCAGAGAACTGGGTGAGTCTGCTGTAGCACTAGTATCTGAATTCTTCGACATGATTCTTCTCCTGCCCAAGGCAGACACCTTCTGCCACTTCCTCACCATCTTGATGAGCTTCTTTGGGGTCAGCATGGCTGCTGTTTGTGAAGGCTACAAGAATGCTTTGAGGCACAAGATGTAGGAGAACAGGGTTGGTGAGGGTCGTGAGGCACAAAGAAATAGGACGGATCGAGCAGTACATATATAGATAGATGAGCACGAAAGGACATTCCATGTGGCAGTGGAGTCATGGACCAAAACCATGTGCTGATTGGATAAGCTAGCTGCCCTTGTAGTTGCATGTCTGGCTTTTGGCGAAGACTCCCCCTCTTGAGGTGGGGAAGACAACACGGAAACAGCCACATGGTAGCTGGGCCAATATCATTTTGTCCTTTTATATAAGATGTGAAGCATGACAAGCTTACCAAATAGGAAGGTGCTCTTGAGATGAAGCATGATAGGATTAGCCTAGATGCTCTTGTTCATTGTATAATGTAAAGACATTATATGTAAGACAGCATATAGTTTAATTGGTAAAATTTTTGACAATATATCGTAACATACCTAAATTTCGTCTTCACTACTTATATTTTATTATTATTATTATTATATATATATTTTTGGGGACATAACACGAGTTGCTCATGAGTTGCCACAATTACAAAGATGTTGATGTACGAATATGCTAATGTTTTCTAAAAGTTAAGTGCATGTGATAATGTCCCTCTTAACTTGGAGTTTCTTCTTTCTTGGTGGATCATGCATGGCAATCATTGTTGACAAGCATCATTGTCTAGTATCAGAAGGAAAGAAAAACAATGGTGAATCTGTATCTTTCTTCGGTATCGTTTGGTGAGAGGCAGAGTCATGTGCTTGGGAGACCTGAAAACGATCCGAGAGTTACCCTTGTTGAACTGGTTGGATCCATGCCTCAGTGATAGTGATGCTTATCTGAACAGTTATCATCCTATTGTGGCTTGTGGCTATCTTTCTGTGACATGCTATCGTACATGCCATGCAACGTTTGATATCCTGTCTGCTTCCAACTTGCACTTCTTTTTTCTATATTTTTGAAGATCTTTCTGGAATGCAGTACGATACAACTCAACGAAGACTCTTGCCATCCATGAGAGAGAGAGAGAGAGAGAGAGAGAGAGAGAGAGAGAGAGAGAGAATTGTGATGTCACATGGAACTGCGGCTTGAGAAAGACCCACTTGTACCAATGGACAGTTTATTCAGACAAGGAGGGCAAGCTTGTTGTCTGCTGTTCCAACTTACTTTGGCATCTGGTGCTTTTTACTTTACCTACATGTTTGGGGAAGGGCAAACATGCATCTATGGATGCAATCTATCCACGAACTATTTCATGAAAGCGTTTTAGGTGGACGAATCTGAACTGCAAGAGTTCCTGGATACGTATCATAGATCCTATATATCGGGTGTGAGAATCCGATATCCGACCCAAAATGTTGGATGTGAATCCTCATTTGGATCTGTATAACTATCAGTTCCGGGTCCATGTGGATGCAATCCGAGTCCGACCCGGTAACGTTCCTGCTCATAGCGTCGCCGGTCTTTGTTATGGACTGGAATCCAGACATCGGTTGGTCGACCTCATCGAGGGAGAAGGGAGTATGGGCGGCGGCGGAGGGCACGGTGAGAGCACGACGTACAAGGGCTTCACCATCCACCACCCCAAGCGGTGGCACGTCGTGACCGGGAAGGGCCTCTGCGCCATCATGTGGTAACTTCATCTTCCCCCCAGCCGCGAACCCTAACCCTCTGCATCCCTCTTTCCTTTAATTGTGATGTGATAGGTGGTGTCGATTTTGGTGATGCGATCTGGTACTTTTAGATGATGAATTTGTGAGAAAATCCTAATTCTCCCACTTTTGGGGTTATCCTAATCCCTGATCTATTGTCATCGTGGTCCTTGGACCGTATTTTAGAACCTGTAATCTCGATCTCGACTTTCTTGATCTTGGTATCTGCATCGTATACACTAACCACCAATATCTCGCTTATACAGTGCTAATCTAAGCTCTCTTTGTGACTTTGGACTCATCCCCTGGTAACACTATTTTACTGCTATCATTTTTATCTTAAGGAGACTCAGAAATCATAAGAAACTTTAATAAGTTATTTATTAGGATAGTTCATATCGATCTATTGCTGAAGACCATTTGATTGGTTCTATTGTTCTTTGTGGCATTCCATCTGTCACATATTTGACTGATTATGGGAAGTTGTTGCCAGATGATGCTTATTCTGTAACCAGTCGTCTGATTATTGATTTGTCAAGTCCAGAAACACTTGCAAAGATCATTTCTCAATTGGAAGCAAACTGCAAGCTTTAACTGATTCTCTTTTTTTCGTGCTCACCAAAACCATCTTTATCAGCTATCTGACTTGTTTACATTTCTCAATAATAGCTTCCTTCCGGCATGAATTGGAATATTATATCAGGGAGATGTCTATGCTATATTTAGCAAAAAGTTTTTTTATTTTAATAAAATAAGTATTGACTGCATCATATAAATATATAATTTAGCAAATGACTATTATATATGTTATGCAAAAGATTCATGCAAGTATAAAATAGTGTGCGCTAACCCTTCCTAGATCGTGCATTGGCAAGAACCTTGCACACCAATTAAAGTTGGTTGATTCTTTCTCGATTTTGATTGATTTTGACAGGAGGTTGGGAAATTGGTCAAAATTAAATTTCTGAAAAATATGGATCCAGTGCATCATACTGGATGCGGTTCATAATAGGAACTATTCTCCTAATCAGTTGGTTACTGTCTTGAAGCACAAAGGGCCTGTAGCTGAAAATTAATTTATCCTAGAAATTACTCCATTCCCTTGC
>CM017189.1:19651702-19861702 GCA_004837865.1 Musa balbisiana
CGAACCAGCATACGAAGGATACCAGAATCCATTGGAAGCCTTGCAAACCTGCAAACCTTGAACATCGCCGAGTGCAAATGCCTGGATCAACTTCCCAAGACCATCATGATGCTGCGCAGTCTGAGATGCCTTCGTCTCAAGCGTACTCCACTGACCCATCTGCCCAAGGGGATAAGCAAATTGAATAACCTCATCACTCTCGGAGGACTAATCATCGGCTGTAGCGAGTACGCGACCGGACCTGACGACGGGTGCCAGCTGGAGGAGCTGCGATCTCTAACCAAGCTGAGATATGTGAGGATACACAACTTGGAGAGGGCAGTTGAAGGAGGTGGCGAAGTGCTCGCGAAGACGCCCTGCCTCAAGCGTTTGCTTCTGTCATGGGACAATCAAGCACCAGTGTGGCAGGAGCAGATGCAGAGAGCAGAGGAGACGTGCAACTCGCTGTGCCCGCCACCCAGCATACGCGAGTTGAACATTAAGGAGTTCCCATATCAACGGTTCCCGATGTGGTTTCGTTCAGCATCCGTGGATGCTTGTTTCCCTAACCTGTCATATTTGAAGCTTAGTCAATTCCCTTCATGTGCAGAGCTTCCTCCTCTGGGCCAACTGCCGAAGCTAAAAGTCCTTTCTATTATAGATGCGGATGCGGTTGTGGCCATTGGGCCTGAAATCCTCGGCCATATTCCTCCAGGAGCTGCCGCGTTCCCAAAACTGGAGGTGGTGCGGTTCGTTGACATGCCCAACTGGGAACAGTGGTCATCATGCATGGCAGAGGAAGACCGTAATGGAGAAAGACTTCAACTTCTGCCTAATCTACGGAAGTGTTATCTCATCGACTGTCCAAAGCTGAGAGCTGTTCCAGGAGGCCTACGTCGTGCCACGAGATTGAAGTTGCTTAAGATTCGGAGTAATCACACCTTGACGGAGATCATGAACCTGGCCTTCTTGGATGAGCTCCATGTCAACAGTAATCAAGGCTTGCAAAGGATATCCGACCTTCCTTCGCTGAGGTATCTGGCGATCAGCGACTGCCCGCAGATGGTGTGCGTGGAGAATCTCGACTCGCTGCAGCACCTGGTCCTTGAATGCTCGCCATCAACGGTGCATCTTCCCCGGTGGTTGCCGCTGCTGATGGAGCAGCACCGGAGCGTAGGTGCGAGTTTCAAGAAATTTGAGTTGCAGTGCAGCTTACCGCTGCTGGAGAGTTGCCGCAGGAACGAGGCGAATTGGGATGTTGTGCAGCAGATCCCAGAGGTCAGAATCCGTACCAAAGATGGCAGCAGATTCATATGGTACACGAAGGATCCTCAGCTGTATAGTACAAATGCAGGATTAGCATGAGAGAAGCCTCGTCGTCGTTCCTGTTAGTCTTCTTGTCTGTTCTTCCTTTTGGTGTGTAGCGTTTGCTGCATGTGCTTTGAGTTCTTGGCGTTGAATCTGCCATTTCTGTCGGATCTGTGCTAATATGACTGGTGCAAGTGACACCGTCGTCTCTCCACGCTCCTCTCGTTGCCGCCGACCTCCTTGTTGACACCACCCTCGGGCTTGGATAGCCTAAGCATTCGCTGTTCCGACCAGTACCTCTTCCTCGGCGGAGAAGAAGGTCCTTTGTGATGTACTTTTGTCTACTGTTGATTAACGGTTGGGATTGAACCTTTTTTTCCTTCAATTGTAGTGCATCATGTTAAGTTCTTGGTCGATAAGTGACTATCACATAGCTCTAGCAACATTATTTCTTTCTAGAGCAAAAATCAAAAGATCAGTTATAATCTTATTTCTAATGCAGCCAATCTTCCTATATACATCTTATAAAATTGAAGTGCAAAAAAGAGGCTACAGAGATTAATAACATCATGATTAATCTCACATTAAAATCTCACATTAAAAATAGATAATATTAATATTAACTTATAAGTAACTGATGAGTGTACTAATATTAATATCAGATTAAACATTCTGATCAATAGTTAGGTTAGACGAAATAGATAAGTCAATTAGCCTATGAATCGTAACATTTGATATCATAACTAATCTAGTATTTGGGTAATGGTGAGAGGCTATACCTTAAGCATACACGATACTAGGGTTTGATTTAGGCTATGTTAGTTTTGACGATGAAATCTAATAATTGTATTATTATTAATTTTAACTTAAGTATTTTGATCAGTGATTTAGGTCAAATGGATTAATTAGTCTACTAAACCCGAGTCATGACCAAAGTTCTTAATGTTTATATTATTTATGTGTTATTTTCTTTTTGTCAGAGTTTACCCTAGGAGGAGGAGGAGAGGAAAAAGATAAAGAAGTCTCAATGATGAGAGGAGAGAATTATCTATGTAGAAAAGAGGAGAAGATTAAGATATAAACTTCTTATACAATGATGATTATAGCCAACAAACTAAGGAATTATGGCAAAGGGTTAAAAAGGACCCTTAAAAGATGTGTGATATTAACATGTCTCGTCTAAAACTTAGATTGTTATAAGGACGGAGTGGACCTATAATGAAAAAAATGATTATTAGTTTATTCTAATGCTTTAAGGGTTTGATTAGCGTGATTATATCATTACATAGAACTAAGGTCAAAAAGGTATAAGCTCGATTTTATCGGATCATTATGGTACATCTCAAGATGTCTCAAGGATCTATACTGTTGAGATAGTAATGGTATAGTGAGTCAGTCAAAACGGATATATGTCGACAAATTTTAATTAGTTCTGCACATCATTCCCTCACTAAGAATACATAATCAGAGAGGAAAATGTTATGCTAATGACCAACGCACAATTTTTTTTTTTTGTTGAAGAAGAAGATACTATAGGAAAATATATTTTAGAATAATAATCTTAGGTAAATTCGTAAATATACTAGAAACAATGCTATAGAGAAATGGGGTCCATTTCATGACTAAAAGCAGCCCTTTTCAGACGCATTTCATTCGTAGCGAGGCTCGGACATATTTGTCGATCAAGTAGAGGCTATTAGAGTTACTCACTTCCTACAACTGAAATGGTTGTTATTATTTCTTTTGCCCACATACAACATTAGCATCTGAATTAAAATTAGAAGAAAATGTTATTCATGTCTTGATCATCCTGATACAGTCGGAACTCGTATATGCAAGATTGTCTAAAGTGCCTTCGAGATAAAAACGATAAGCTCCTAAGATGCCACCTATATCAAAACCATGGTCAAGAGAGGTTTCCTGACCCAGTCCTTCCGATACTCAAGTTAGTAGCTCGAGATATGTGAGTGCTGGTGTGAATTATCTCATTTTTCTATGTTAAATGTGAACTTTTATATTATCATAGAGGGCAAGAATAAAACTTGAGATTACCTTTCTGATCATAAATAACAAGAAGGAAGCTTGCGATTGCTTTTCTTATCATAAATAATAAGAACAAAGCTTATGATTGTCTTTCTGATCATAAATAATAAAAAAGAAGCTTCATCTTCTCCTTGTTCTTTAATCATCACGTGACGATGACGTATCAGATGGTTAGTCGATAATATATCCCCTATCATTTGTCCCTCATCCCAAAGGTGCACTTCAAAGCTCTTACAAGAGGGGCTTGAAGTATAGCATTTGAGATTTTCTCTCGTGGGTCAGGTTTCTCTGACTCAAGCGCCTTAGGTACATTTGGTCTTATATTTTTGTCATGACAGATTTCTCGTCACGTAGGTTAGGTTTTCTCGATCTACGCACCTTAGACATATTTTATTTTATGGCTTTATTGTGGTAGATTTCTCTTCACGCGGGTTGGGTTTTCCCGACTTATGCATCTCGAACACATTTTATCTTATATCTCTGTTGTGATGGATTTCTCTTCACGTGGGTTAGGTTTTCTTAACTCATACACTTCGGATATATTTTATCTTGTGCCTCCGTTATGGTGGATTCTCTTCACGCAGGTCAAGTTTTCTCGACTCATGCATTTCGGGCATATTTTATCTTATGCCTCCATCGTGATAGATTTTTCTTTATGCGGGTCGGGTTTTCCTAACTCACACACTTCGAGTACATTTTACCTTATGCCTCCGTTATAGTATATTTCTCTTCACATGAGTTGGGTTTTCTTAACTTATACGCCTCGAGCATATTTTACTTTATGTCTCTATAGTGGCAGATTTCTCGTCACGCGGGTCAGGTTTTCCCAATTCATGCATTTCGGGCATATTTTACCTTGTGCCTCCATCGTGACAGATTTCTCTCAACATGGGTCAGATTTTTCTAACTCACACACCTCGGGCACATTTAATTTGCGTCTCCACTATTATAGATTTCTCTTCATGTGAATCGGGCTTTTTTAACTCATATGCTTCAAACATATTTTACCTTATGCTTTCGTCATAACGAATTTCTCTTCACGCAGGTTAGATTTTCTCGACTCACATACTTCAAACACATTTTACCTTGTGCCTTCGTTGTGACAGACTTTTCTTCACGTGAGTTGAGTTTTATTGACACACTTTTCGGATATATTTTATTTTGTGCCTCCATCGTAACGGATTTTTCTTCACGCGGGTAAGGTTTTTTCGACTCATATGCCTTTGACACATTTTACCTTATGCCTCTACCATAACAGATTTCTTTTCAGGTGGGTCGGGTTTTTTGACTTGCGCACTTCGGGCACATTTTATCTTGTGCCTCAACCATTATGGATTTCTCTTTACGCGAGTTGGGTTTTTTTAACTCATGCATCTCGGGCACATTTTACCTTGTGCCTCCATCATAACAGATTTTTCTTCGCATGGGTTAGGTTTTCTCAACTCATGTGCATTGGACATATTTTTACCTTATGCCTCCAATAGATTTCTCTACATACGGGTTAGGCTTTCCCAACTCATGCACTCCAAACATATTTTACCGCATCCCTCTTTTTAATCCTCTGTAGTCTTATGATTGCGATCCTCTATAGAAATGAATATGATAGTCATAGGTGCCCTATAAGCTAATCACATGAGTGATGGTACGTATAACACGCTACACAGTCTTTTTGCTTATTATTATTATTAGTATTTTCTCACTTTATATTGCATGTTCCATATATTATAATGTTCATAGGTCTGTGCAATGAGAATTGGATCGTATTGAGATCATGATAATGATATCGATTCATTTTTAAATATAGACCATAAATAATTCTGGTCGTAAGTTATTTGAGAGGGATATCAACATAATTGGACGAACTGGTGTGCTGTATACTCATCCATATGATGGAGGTAACTAGTCTCATAGCTACTCATGTGGGGACACTAGGGATGCAGTGCAAGTGCTAATTGGAGAATGAATTCACTAATTGATCTGCTCACGAAATGCTGGATAATTAAGATGCTCATTGTGAAACATCAATTTCGTGATCCTAGTTGTGTGTTTGGTCCTTAAACATGAGATAGCAATGATGTCTTATATGAGTACTCCACTCTTTGATACCGAACTTATAAGTTTAGAAGTTTCAGATCTAGCACAGCTAGTTATCGGGAGTGGTAGCCAACCTTACGAGGGCAATTAAGTATTGATAGAGGATCATCCACTCTCAGTGTCATGAGAGGAATATCCTATATGTTCTTGCTTAAGCAAATTCCTAACTAAAGTTATTCGGATTGAGAGAGAAAGAGTTCCTCGGGAGAATCTGATTAGAGCGAGACTCGAGTAGATTCCATATGGGTCTGACAACATCGTACCCGATATACGGTCTCTAGGATATTAGATGGATAAGAGACTATAGATACATGGTAACTAAGGATAGACAAGTCCAATGGATTGAATTCCCCTTTCTCGTTTGGGGACTACGTCTAGTATGTCCGTAATCGATAAATCGAGTAAATTATTATAAGAGATAATAATATAATAATTCATTGAGTCAGAATGAGTTCATGGCCAGCTTGATATTTGGCCTAGAGGGTCACACACATATGGCAGGTGTTGCAACGAGTAGAGGTTCATATGTGAAATATCGATTGAAGCCCCTATCGTATTGGATATCTAGTAAATCTTTGAATTATTGGATCTTGTGGATAGGATCCAATAAGAGCCAATGAGAGATTATTATGTAGATATCCACTAATTCAAAAAGCTTGAGTAATTAGATAGAGATCCAGTACGCAATAGGATAAGATCCATCAATGTTAAGTTGACTATGACCTCTATAAATATGAGAAAACCAAAAGGGCATAGGCTATGCCCCTTTTGACTGCCACCTCATATTCTCTTCTCTCTCTCCTCCTTAACCTTTGTTTGGGGTATGTGGACAATAAGAAAGGTCGGCCCCCTTCTTGATCCTGTGGTGCGCGTGAAGAAGATGTTTGTACAGTGATTTGAGGAGCATCTTCGTCGCATCTACCGTGTGGATCACCACTAAAGAATAGGACAGTTGACATCCTTCATTCTCTTCCATAGATCTGTAGGATTTTGGGGATATACGATATTCCTAGGTAACACACATCTCTTAACACATGTAGGTTTTTAGTTTTGCAGGTTTTTACACACCAATTTTCGCATGACGACAAGAAACTATTTTATGTGAAAATTCAGAAATTTTATTTTCTATTCTTCTGTTGTACATGTGATGTTGCCTTAGATTTCCTAACAGTTGAGCTGTTGACCATGACTAAGGTGATGACATCGCTTGTTGGGTTATTATGCTTATTAGCGTCTGTATCTATTGGGTGAGGTCAAGGAACGCTTTAGTAGGGATGAGCAAGGGACTTAGGGTCGCCCTTGGGTCATTGAACATATTTCACTATCGGGTCAGTGTTTATGCCAAGATGGATGCATCCACATGAAAAAAGGAAGGCTACTGCCCCTCGAGTGAAAGTGTTGTGGGTCAAGAGTAGGATTGGTAAGTGAATGTTCTTGTGATATTGGACCATCTTTTTAGCGCCAAAATGTTATGGGAATATATCGTTAAAGTCTTGATTAATCTGATGTGGTATGGACCTGCATGCACTGGATTGTCTAAAGCGCTTCTAAGATGAAAACAACGAGCTTCAAAAATGCATATTACACTAAAACCAAGGTTGGGGGACGTTTGTCGACTTGATCCCTCCGAAGCCCAAGTTAATAACCCGAAATATGCAAGAGTCGATACAAATGATTTCATTTCTTGTTAAAGATAAACTTTTATACCTAGTTGTAAAAGACAAAAGGAAGCATTGTCTTTTTAGTCATAAATGAGAAGAAAAAAATTTACAATTGTCTTTCTCGTCATAAATGATAAAAGAAATATTATTTTCTAATCATAAATGATAAAATAATTTTTTATTTTTTTTCTCTTTCTAGACATCAAATTACGTATCGGATAATTAACTAATAATATATCTCCTATCTGATATCATTACCCATATTATGACAAAGTAAAAGATGGAATCTCCTTTCTAAAGTCTGAGTAATTTTATACGTACAAATGTTAGTATATGCAAACACGACCCAGTCTCTCTATATACGAACACGATAAGACCCGAAATCACAGGCAGATCGAGCCAAGTTTTTTGGATGCTGGGTAGGAAATCGAAAATGTCAACTTAAAAGAGTAACATTAATTATGTCAGGATTGGTCTATCCCTTCAATCAATTACCACCAAAGTGTTCTAAATTGCTTTGTATTACGATTGTTAGTTGACTCCTCGCGAACGCATCGCGTACGCAGCAGCAGACGAGGCATACGGTTCCCCGAGCACATACACCTCGCACGCACGGGGAAGAAGAGGACAGCAGGAATCTCCGGTGACTAAAATAAGGCATCTATTCAAGCGGCTACCGGTAACGAAGGAGAAGAACCTACTAACCTTGGTTGGCTTGATGCACATTCCATTAGTTTAATGCATGCTGCCATGGCACTCGTGTACCTTGCCATGAACCACTACAGAATGGTTTCTTCATGCGTTGACTTGCCTTCTGCTGTTTCATTGATGGGGCCATCTGAGGTTTTTGGGACGCCACCTCTTCCCAAAAGTCATTACAGCTTTGTTCCCCACCTCCTCGGGAACTCGGATCGCCAACCCAAGAGATGCCGTCTCACCCTCCGACTGACATCTTTCCCTTGTCTCCACATCCATCTCTCTCTCTCTCTCTACCGTTTCTCCCTTTCTTTATGATGTTTCCTTCCTTCTTCGTCGCCGAGGGAAAACCCAAATGCACACACAGTCGAAGAACTCGTGGGCAGTGAGCGACAAGAAACGCCCGCACGTGGATCCGAAACCACAGGCGCATATGATCGCTCCGGGAATCCACCGCCGGTACAAGTGGCAAGGAGACATCAGGAATCTCGACCCAACAGAGAAGTAAGAACCTCGCCATTTGTTTTGTCTGATCTCTGTCGATTGTATACTAAATCAAATAGCAAAAGACCAGGAAAAAGAATTGCCAAATCATCACTAACGAATTATGATATGATATGATTCCTAAAACAAAAAATCAAACATGAGATGTTGCTTGCAAGAATTTTGTTCTACATGCAATTGTTCTACCATTATTATGATTTAAACATCTACAAGATGGTTCATAAAATAAATTATATATTTATTATTTCATTTACTGTACGTGGAGACTAACAGAAGATCGACACGATCCTACAACAAATGGATAACAAAAGAAGCAGAGACAGATGGGATCCGTGGTCCTGCTTTTATGCGTTGCCATGCTTCCAGATCTCGATTTGCATTATTGACATGGTTGGATCTTGCTGTTCTACCATTTATTATCTCTCCTCCATCCCCGTCCTCCTCCTAAACTCATTCTTCATTTATGCAGACAAGCTTTGGCCATCTTAAGATCAAAACCAGTAATTTGCGATGCTCAAAAGTTACACGATCTTTATCTAGTTATCTAGTTTAAGTTAAACACGAGATCAACTACAATTTGAGCATGGATTAGATTATATTTTGGTTTATTAGGTGATACCCTTAGCTACTCCTCACATCAAACCCCCTCCCCCCCCCCCCAACCTGTAATGACTTAGATCAGACTACTAAACTATGCGTTTTATTAGTAGAGACCACGAGATAATGTTGGGTCGCCACGTGTTCCGTCCCACGTCTGTTCCCTCTCCGCGCAGAACGGCGAGTGGAGTCCTGAGCGCCAGCCCATTCCGTGCTTCCTCCGTTCTTTAATCCCATCTCGTCTCCGACGCACTCCTTTCTCTACTTATAAATCCCGTTTCCTCTCCTGTCTCTCCACCGATCAGCAGAAGAAGCCAAAGATCAGACAGAAAGTGAAGCAAGCATACCCGAGATTGGAAAGACGAGATGATCTCCGGATTCCGCCGCTCCCTCTCTTTATCGGGCCTGAGCCCTAACGCCAGCCCCGCCCGCCGGCGCCCCCGCGACGCGCCCCGACACGCGCGTTCCGCCAGCCTCCCCTGCCGCTCCCAGCCGGCCCTCTCCCTCATCCAGGACGAGATACGCTCCCTACGCTCCGGCACCGCCTCCGATCTCGAGCGGATCGACCGCCTTCTCGCGGCACTCGACGACCTCCTCCGCCTCTCCCGGATCCAGGATCCCCTCCGCCGCCGCCCCGCCTTGGCCGATCGCCTCCTCGACGGCTTTCTCCGCCTCCTCGACGCCCAGGGCTCCTTCCGCTCCGCCGTCCTGGCACTCGGGCAGCACCACGCGGAGGCCTGCACCGCAGTCAGGCGGCGCGACCCGGTGCGGCTCGCCTCCGCCGCCCGGTCCCTCCGGCGGGCGGAGAAGGAGCTCGTCCTGCTCGCCTCGGCCATCAAGGATCTCACCAGATGTCCACCCTTCACCCCGGGGCTCTGGGCGGACGCGGCCGAGGCCGAGGTCGCAGGGATCGTCACTGAAGCGGTGGCGGCGACGGCGGCCGCGATGTCGGCGGTTTACCTGGGGATCGCGGCGGTGTCGTCCGCAGCGGCATCAGCGGCGGCGGCGGCCGCCTCGACGTCGAAAGACTCGTGGATGGTGTGGGCATTGAGGAGGCCGTCGCCATCGAAAAAGCGTGAAGCAGAGGAAGCGGAGATGGGGGCGATGGAGAAGCTGGAGGAGAGGATGGAGGGATTGGAAGAGGGAAGCGAGAGGGTGTACAGGAGTTTGGTGAACATAAGAGTCGCCCTCCTCAACGCTCTTACTCCGTCTTTGTAGAATGGCGAACCAAAGAAACACGACCGAAGAGTGTACAGACGATGAGGATCGAAGGGAATGAGATCATGTTTTCTCTCTTTATGAACGGAACGGTTTTGACAAATATAATTTGAATCATGTTGTTGCCTCCACTCTTCAATTAACACCATTTTGATGCATTATGGAAACATATTACGAAGGAATATGACTCTAAACTAACTCTTAATCTAAATTATCAGTCTATTTGCGTCGCTACATGTTCACATCCAACCTTCCAACCCCATTCCATTCCATAGAAAATTTTCGATAACACAGATGAAGTCAAGTATCGGTCCTGATGTAGAAAAACAATGTCTGTTAGAAATAATGACATGTGGATGTCAATGGGCATAATTTAGTAAAATAATCACTATATTAACTTCTTCGTGTAGAGATTATACTCATTTCTTTCTTTTGGCAAGCATAAAATTATATTTTTTATGAGATTTTATTTATTATTAATTATTAAATATGTTGACTTCATTTTCATCATCAAATATATATATATATATATATTTATATAATTTAAATTAAAATATATTTTAAAAATATATCTCACATTTTTTTAATATTAATTTACATGCAATGTTGATATCACACAGATCTTTCTCATTCTTATAATTTAAACTGTTGCATCATTTTCATTCTGACATAACTATAATCCTCACATATAATTAGTAAAAAAATCACTCCAAGAGGTAACATAAAATAGTTATTTTTTGGACTCTCTTTTATATGTCCCAACTTACTACAGTGATAATATTGCATTCTCAAATTGAATTTGAGCCTACATCTTGGTTTGTTATGTTTTTTATAATTTTGAGAGTTTCTCATGTTATCTCCCCCATTTTTTCTATTACAAGTGTGACAAGTAAATTCATCTTCTTTTTCATTTTCTCATTATATATATATATATATATATATATATATATATATATATATATATATATATATATATATATATATATATATATATATATATATATATATATATATAGGAGTAAAATTAATAAGAACTACTATAACAAAATTTCAACTTGCAACTCATATGTCAATAAAACTTTTAGATTACTTAATTGACTCATAATATCTTGAAGGTTATTGCTATATTGACTCATAATAAACACCATAACTTATATAATTTAACCACCAAATATGAGATTGTAAATAACTTAACGATAAGTGACGAAATACTAAACAAATTGCGAGAGAAGATTGATATGAAAAATCATTCAACATGAATAATGAGATTATAATATTTTTTAAGTTTAATCAGATGATATCAAATACTATATGAAAACAGATACTTCGATGAGTTGCATAAAAATCATAGAGAAAAACTAAGTAGAAAAAGAATCTCAAAAGACACACTAATCAATTTAGAGAGTATGGGTCTAAATCATCATATCAGAAAATAATGGCAAATGGGTTTGATCTATCTAACAAATCATGGAATCTTTTTTTTCCTGTGTATGGTGGCTCTATTTTTTACTTTTCATCTAACCCTGTATTAAGTTAGCATTTTAATTAATCCTATGGATCTCACTGCTTAGCTCGTGAACGAGACAACCCAAGAACAAGTTCTCTCGTTCCCCATAGATCAAGACTAATTTAAAGTACATATACAATAGTATATATACTTGGTGAATTTTGTTAGAATTAGAATACATTAATCGGAGAATGGGGTTAGAATTGGGTTCACACTGATTACATGGAATTTTAGTTGTCTTATAAACTCGTATAACATTGCTTTAAATACAAAAAATATAAAAATGAGAATCTTGGATTTAATTTTATTAAGAAGATTTCGATGGTTGCTTTTTCTTGATATCGTTGACTTTCATGAATACTTGGAAAAGTATTCCAAAATCACAAAATAGATTATTTCAATTATGATTTGGTTTTAATTGCATGGAACAACTGATTTATAATTACCTGCTAAATACCAAAAAAAAATCAATGGAATTAAATATCATGGATTAACACCATTGGCATATTACATACAAAATCATACCATTAGCAATGGTCACTTTGTGTTGTTTCTCCTCATCCAGTCTCCACTATGAAGTTTCTCCTCTATGCATACCTTTGGTATTATGAAGTTTCTCCTCCTCCTCCTCCTCTTCTTCTTCTTCTTGATTATGATTAAGGGGAAGCAGAATGGAAGCTCCACCTCCATTTCAGTTGTGGTCTTCTCATATAATCCTCCTGTCTGGAACTTATTATGATTAAGGGGATGTTGTATCTTATTATTTCTTGAAATTTCATAAATAGACATGGTAATAAATTAACTCTTCATGATTAATTGCATATTAATCCTTGAGAACCATATTTTATGTAGGTTCAAGCCTGTCCTACTATAGTTTCATGACTCTTATTCCATTTTATTATCATTCATTTTAAATCATATATATATGTATATATATATATATATATATATATATATATATATATATATATATATATGTTGACATCAATAAAATCATAAAATAGTAACAATAGAGAAGAATAATAGAGAAGACACTTAAAAAAATTAACTCATATTAAACATCATTATAGCTTACAATCTTTGAGAGATTTATATCTTTCTTTTGCCTCTATTTATCTCCTATTCCAATTACATGACTAAAGCATTATATGAGTGATGAACTCAAGACTTTTACTTCAAGAAAGAAACCTCAATCTTAACTAAAATTCCTTAACCAAATTCACATCTAATTACAGATTTTGATTTAATATTCCAACAACCTTTTTTCCTATATTTGTATTGGTCATCTTCAATTAATTAATTAATTATATATATATATATATATATATATATATATATATATATATATATAGAGAGAGAGAGAGAGAGAGAGAGAGAGAGAGAGAGAGAGAGAGAGAGAGAGAGTGTGTGTGTGTGTGTGTGTGTTTAGATTATACCTCAACAAAGTCTAAAAATACCTATTTGAACACAGCCAAGTCTACTTTTCACCCACTTCTGCAAACAAGAGAAGAACTCAGTTCTACTGCTAAGAAAAAAGACACAGAGGAGATTAGAAGCAGAGAAGAATCAGATAAAAGAGAAAAAAAGATTAAAAAAAATAGATAGAGGTATGTTTGGTTTCATAAAAACCTAATCATATTACTCTCATAAATTTCTCGCACGCTAAATAATAACAAAAAAGAAAAACACACTTGCATACCAACCAAGGCCTACGTGAAGACAACAAAAGTCTTCATATTTATTATGTAGATCCTCTCATTATATTTTTGTAATTATTGAATTTATTTTAATGTTAAAAATAAGTTAAATATTAACTTATAATGATTTGATAGGTATATTATTACTAATTTTAGTTTAACCATTTTGAATTAGTGGTATAAGCTCAACCATAGTTAACTTGTCATTTGTCCGAGATTGGATTCATAATTAGTATATTAAAACATAATGGATGAATTTTGATGAGAATGATAAATCCAGAAAATATCTATTTAATCATTATATCAGATCGTGATGAAACGAGAGCCTTGATTATACGACCCGAAATCTTTCAACACAAGATACCAAAAAATATATTCATCTAGTATAATATATAATCACACTTATCCTCCGATTAGTATGGCATTAAATTGATAGTTTGATGATTTCCTATCTGTCACGAACGATACTATCCATTAACTTGGACCATATGACACAAAATACTTAAACCAAGGCAAATAATATAGTTTGACGTAAGTTTACACATTTTGATTTGATTTCCTGCATGCACATTTACGATTAGTATTGATAACAGGACGATAATGTTTTGACGTTGTTGTGTGTGACAAATGGGCTCTTTCATCCTTGCAAGTAATGGATTAAGCGACGGGGGTTGTCTCAGTCATGGAAGAGGTCAGTGCAATTATTACCAACAAAGTATATAATATACAGTTGGAACACTGTGTGCAGTTCAAGTCATGTTAAGGCCGAGTGCAAAGTTCATCGAACCCAGCCCGAGCGTGAAAGCTAAGTGCATGAACCAGTCCGAGGAAACGACGCAGAAATCCCACTTTGGGCGGACATAATGCCGCCATGGAGGTGTATAGCTCGAAAACTTTATAGCATCACGCACCAACCTAGTCACCTTTCCTCCTCCGGCGATCAGAATCAACACTCCTTTGATCATCGTTTCTCAGTCCAATGCTATACAGAATGATACGGATCAACGTCGTATCACAGGAGACTGGATAGATCGACCCACGGCGTCGCGGTTTGTACGGGTCGGCTACTTGCATGAGATACGAGAGACCTTCGCAGTCGCAGTTTCCTCTTGCCAACATTGCAGGTATAAAAATTGGTCCTCGATATTTAGAGAGAGGATTGATCTCAAAATATAACAACTATATATATATATAATCAATTTTTCATTAGCTAAATTAAGTATTGAAGAGGTTTGATCGAGGATCCCTTCCCATATCGACCTATTGTGTAGTGTTTCAGTTGAAATCGAATATACTTCAATTTCACCTCGAGATAATCTCATAATCTCCCTTGCTAATCTTTGTTCAGTCTCAGCCACTCCATCCCTTCCTTGAGAAGACTCATTAGACGATTTTACATTTTCAAAATAAAATCAAATCATATCGACTCTCGATTCACGACATCAAGTTATTAATATTTTAACATCAAAAAATATCTACGAGCGTTTCGCTCGTAGATATAAGAACATTTAATTTTACATTGATTGAAGAGTAGAAGAATCGAGAGTTTATAAGTTCATCGGATTTTTTTTTTTTTTAGGCTCATAAATCTTGAAATGATAAAATTATATAGGTATATTCAAAATGAATAATTTCTTATGAATTTATAGAATCATATTATCAAATATTAACTTCTCAAATCCTATTGGAGATCAGATCTCCTTTTGGAAAAGACCAGCCATGCGTGGCCAATGCAAAGCAGGTCAAAGCAGCGACACCGCCCCTTCTTCCCCACTCTCCTGGAAGCTCACCCCCAACAGCAGCACCACCTTATCGACAAGCTTGGAGCTTTTACATGTTGGGACAGAAAAGTTGTGCATGTAAAGTCTCTCTCGTCCATGTCGAGTTATATGCGTGTATGTTACGGCCACTTACAGTCGTTCCCGTCTCCATCCTTGGGGTCAAACGCTGCAACTTTCGTTATGCTTTGGCGGCCAGAAAACGTTAGGGTTAGGTGAAGCAAAATGAAGGGGAAGAAGGAGGCGAGTTGAGTGGTCCAAGTACCAAGTGACTGGAAACATTGATGAACTGTAGTGAAATGGTCATGGATTGTGATAGGCAAACAAATTCCATTTTGCGTTATTATCTCATGTTTTTGTGGTATTGTGATAGCCATGCACTTGTTATCTTCGCAAAATTGTCTACCCAAAACGCATCGATGTTATTGTGCCACGCCAACTTTGTAATGTGCATGTCCTCATCAACCATGCTAATTAAATAGACAAATGAGTTTTATTGAGTTATGTGGCATCAATGATTATTAAGAAAACATTAGTTCACAGGTGGCCATTATTTTATCCAAAAATTACAATGTTATTGTTTGGCCAAAAATGTTATACTTAATCTGAAAATTAAGGTTTCAAATACGCAAAATGTCTTATGTCATGAAAATGACATGTAGTCGATCCTTATCCTTATTGAATGCTTTCTTGAATCCGATCAAAAAATAAACTCATAATTTGGTAGGAGAGATTGTGTTAGTTTTATTTTATTTTATTTTTGATGGTAGCATAGCACATGACATAGATACGAAGAATATATAACATCTATAAAGCCAATTAACCTTCTTCATATCAAAAAATAATTATGACATCACAAAACTTTCATCTCTATAATTTTTTCTTTCTTAGTTTGACTCTAATTTAAGTAAAGAAAATTCCTAATTTAAACAATAAAATTAACATCTTTACTATAAGTTGCATTTCATATTTATAATTTTTTAATTAAAACTCTTAAATAAAGTAAGGGCGAATGTAGCCACGATGTGAAAACAGTCGATGAGATAAGATTAATAATAATTTCATCTCTTAAAAATAACAAATGTTTTATGGGAATAAAATAAAAAAGAAAACACGTTAAAATATTTACCTTAAAACTTTCATATATGTGATTTTTTTATTAATTCAACTCTAATTTAAGTAGGTTAGAAAATCCTTAATTATGTATTTCTAGTATTTATACTACATTCAATCACTAGAGAGAATTTTTTTTTCCTTTTTTGCTTAGGAAACAAAAGGAAACTAAGTTGGAGAGCTATCAAACTTATGTCACACCCTGGTGTCATCCATGAAATAAGAAAATTGAAAGCTCCACCTTCTCAGGGATGATTGGAGGGTTATCAAAAGTTATCAATAATGTCTTGTATTCTAAAATAAATACACTGATTCGAAACCAAGTTCATCCTTTCCTTCTTTTTAGATGGCAACGTGCCACCAAGTTATCCTCCCATTTATCAATCCACTGCAGCCGGTCGAGTCTTATCTCCACACATTTGACCAAATGTGCATTTGTGTGTTCATCGTCAGTGGCCATTGTACACACGACAACATGTCCTGCTACGGTCAAACAAGGATTGTGACACCATGTTTTCGTCGTAATCCTACGACAATACTTTACTCTCTCGCTAGTGATTTCGGGTTTCCGTCAGCTCAATAAAGATGGGAGACCACTGTTTTCCCTAACGCACACCAAACACATTCATCCGCATCCACGTTAGGCGTCACGACAATGGTCACCCCAATTTCTCGTGGCGGTCATGTCGCCTACAGTCCCCCAATCACGTGCCCCCATGCCGCAATCGGGCTTGATGGAACCCCAACTCAATGCCGATGGAACCACACACGTACACCGATTAAAAGATATCAATGGACGGGACGCTCGTATTAATAATGCATTCATTTTGATATGCCTTCGAATCACATGGCGCAGACGCTTTATGACGGGGAATGAAGGAGCGGTGGCGGTGCCGCTACAGCAGTTGGTGGCGCGTACACGGCTGTAGTGTGTGCGGTGTACGATGCGGGGTGGGGCCCGCGGTTAGCCGTGGCGGCGCATCACGGTGGTTGCGCCGTTGCTGTCCGTCGGATGGCCCCTTCCGGCGAAAGGCGCGCCTTGATGGCGGAAGGCGATCCTAACGTCATTAATTAGACCGGCGAATATCCCTGTGGATTAAGTATATCCGCCCACCGGGACATGTGAGGCCACCGTTCGTTCTCGTATGCGATCTGCAACATATCGATGAACTTTAATTGGAGATATTACATGCCGCGATCGCAGGAAACTGGAGTCCCATTTCGAGTCCGAGTCCGGTGTCCGGCACAGCTCGCTCCTCTACGGACCGTACCTCGAATATGGAGATCAGGTTCGGCACGCATCTCGCAGCGGGAGCCTGGGACGCCGACACGTCTCGCCCCCGGGTCCCGGTAATGATGAGGGCGACGTCGGCAGGAAGGGGGCGTGACATCAACCTCCCGGCGATGGAACGGCCTTACGCAGTTGCATGCCGCTGCGAGTTCTCGTCCCCGGCAGATTTCTGCGGTGAAAGATTTAGAAATGATTAATTTATGCTGGAAAAAGAAATGTAAATAAAGGTGGTCATGAGTATTGTGCCGCCGGCCACGAGGTAGACTAGCATCTAAACAGAAGAGCTCCGTTGTGAACCTAAGCTGTAACTGTTACATGAGATGACAACGGAAGCGGCAATAAAGCAGATGCAGATGTTTAATATCACATTCCTTCTGCACGAGGAAGACAAAAATGCTATAAATGTTTAATTTTAGAATTTAATATAAAAATCATTTTTTTAGTGTCGAAACAGATGCAATCGCAGTAATTACAGATTTTTAGGAACTAGATGTGTAATCTGTAAAAGTGTATAATGAGGTTGGAGATGACATTGGAAACCCCTGCAAGGCTCTTGAAACCGAGGGAATCATGGCAGGATTCGGGCCGCTGCAGGAAGGAAACAGAGGTGCAGGTCATCAGCAGGGGAAACACCATATCTTCTTAATCGGACCAGCAACACCAGCATTAAATTTGCCTCCCTACCGAGTTGGAGATCAAGAGCACAAGTGCAGAGAGATCCTCTGCATGAGCTCACACGGTCACAGTGTCACGCTCACCCACCTTCAGCTCGGCCGTCTGCGAGAATGTAGGTGGCGATAGCGAAGGGAGGAATCCGCTTTTACTGAAGGGATCCTCCTCCCTCCTCTTTTGGCAATCATCCAGCTACAGTGTTGTGCTACCCCTCCTCCTGCCACTAGTTTGCTTGCCACCACCCCCCCCATGTAGCTTCTGCCCCCCCTACCCGACGCAGTTAATGGCCACAGCAGAGAGGATATATAAGACAAGTGCATAGAGATGTAGGCGTGTAGAGGTACTAAACTGTGGGGGTGTGCGAGTTTCCGAGGGAGACGGACGGTTTACACGTGTGGATGACTACGGTGGTCATGATTGCCTGGTACTAAACCCGAGGTGCCGTGGTGGCTGATTTCTCTCCGTTTTATATTGATCTTTCCTTGAGATATGATACTATACCACAACATTCATTCTTCCTGTATTCTACTGTGTATATACTTTTTGAGTTTGCCATGTCGTTCCATCTTTTTCGATTGATGAGAAGTACGCAAGAGAATGACATCTGCATTTACGTGGGCGAGAGAAAGACCGCTCTTTTTCTCTCTCCGCCTTTTTTTTTTTGGTTAGACAGGAGTGAAAGGGTTATATGTAGGGATTCGAGGCTCTCTAAAGGCTCGGCCCGGGGAGAGGAGGTCTACAGTTCCAAAGCAAAGGCCAGGGAGTAGGAGGAAAGGTGTGGAGGAGGGGAGTGGGAGATGGAGGAGATCACGGTGGGGAAGTCGAGGTTCAAGAGGGTGTGCGTGTTCTGTGGGAGCAGCACCGGGAAGAGGAACTGTTACCAAGATGCAGCCGTGGAGCTTGGAAAGGAACTGGTAACTTTCACGGTTTCCACCTTCGTGTTCTTCTTCTTCTCTGCCGCGCGACGCAGCTGAGGAGACTCGTCTTCTGTGTGCAGGTGGCGAGGAAGGTCGATCTGGTGTATGGAGGGGGCAGTGTGGGGCTGATGGGCTTGGTCTCCGAAGCTGTTCATACTGGTGGAGGCCATGTCATTGGGTCAGTACAGCCTTCCCTTTAGTCACCGACCTGTTTCTTCTCCTCTGAACGTTTGCTCTTCTTTATCCTACAGGATCATCCCAAGAACTCTGATGTCCAAAGAGGTAGAGTCATATTCATTTTTTTCTTCCTCCAAATTCTTACTGCAGATGCCATGTCTGTCGACTGTTGATTCGTGTTTGTGTCGGGGGGGGGGTTTAGATTACGGGGGAGACGTTTGGGGAAGTGAAGCCGGTGGCCAGCATGCACCAGCGCAAGGCCGAAATGGCCCGCCACTCTGACGCCTTCATCGCACTACCTGGTCCTATTCTCATCTTTCTCCATCAAGTACTTTTGCAACCCACTACTGCCCAGTCTTATCCCATACTGATGATACTGTCCGTCATTGCTTTTAGGTGGGTATGGAACACTGGAGGAGCTGCTGGAGGTCATCACCTGGGCTCAGCTCGGCATCCACAACAAACCCGTAAGCATTTTCCAACCCCGAGGATCCATTATCCACCATCGTCTCGTACGCTAACAAGCCCAAGCGTGGTTCAAGGTTGGCTTGCTTAATGTGGACGGCTACTACAACTCTCTGCTGGCCTTCATAGACAAGGCCGTGGAGGATGGTTTCATCCAACCTTACCAGCGTCACATCTTCGTCTCCGCTCCCAACGCAAAAGACCTCGTCCAAAAGCTCGAGGTAATATAATAACCTCTCTATTCCTTTAAGCTCTTGGCAGATACTCCCATCACCCGTGTAATGTTCTGGTGTGGACCTCCCCTTCCCTCCGAAAGTTAGGCTGTTGCTCCACTTGTCAAGCAGGAATACGTGCCCGTCGAGGATGCTCTGATCGCCAAACTGAGCTGGGAGATGGAACAGGTGGGACTAAACTCCACCCTTCAAGCTGAGATCGCCCGGTAGCAACGCCGGAGAACAGAAACCATGCATCGATCTCTGATGTGTTTTGGTGCTTTTGGCTATTTTGTTTGGTGGACGGGGAAAGAAGCATAGCGTTTGTATGTACTAAGCGCCATTCTTCCCCGCGATTGCACCTTTTTGTTTGTATCTCCTCTTACAGCTATAATTGCATGTAGTACTTTAGTGCTACTTGGCTACTGCTGCCAGCACAGGGACACAGTCTGTGCCTTATCTTTGGTGCTTCTATCTTCTGTGAGGTGCTGTCTCTGGCTTATCTGTGGTGCTTATGTTCTCTGAGGTCAGTGTCCACCTCCGCCGATGACACTCTTTCAGGGGTTGTTTGTATCATCTGCTGCTGTGATTTGGAAAGCAGTCGGATAGGAAAGTGGTGGGTTGGGGTATGTTATGGTGCCCGCAAGACAAACCATAGCCACTTAACGAACCATGGTAAAGCAGGGCTTTTTCCTAGTTCCTTAGGCCTTCGTCTTCGTCTGGCTTTTTGTGCATTGAGCTGCGCGTTGCAGGACTGGTAACTCGAAACGATGCCCAAGTGAGCCGTATCTGTTAAGTGTTACAACCTGTGGTGTTTTATGGGTGTCGCTACAAAATATGCTTGGTCTTCGGGGTCGAAGTCTCGTCCCTGTTCCCACAGCAGAAAGGTACTAGGCGGCCATGTGATGAAGGGCAGCCTGTTCCCTACTCCGGGTGACGGTGTGGCCGGAGAGCTGCCCACTTACTGTACCAGTCCTGTGTGCCCAGTGGTGTTCTATAAGATGAGAAGGATTCCTCGGTGAAGCCAGGCATTTGACGGCATCATGCCCTCGGTAGTTCCTGTGGCCCTGTCGATCGATTAGCAATTGTGTGCATTGTTTCATTTTTACTCTACCGTCGAGATCATAACTTCGCGGTGGCCGAAACAAGGATCTGTTTATGGAGTACAGGTTCTTTCATCGCTTGTTTTGATGATGCCTCTCGCAATTAGTACGGGTATAGCGAAAAGCCAGAAACAGTATTACGATTGCCAAAAAGGAAAATTAGTCTAAGATCATTGGAGTTCATGAGGAATGTGAAACAAATGATGAGAGAGACGAGTACTTGTCCCTTCTACCCTACCGACACAGCTACTTCAATCACAGACTACTGTCACGGTAAATAAAGGTCCTTTGGAGAAGCTTTTGGTGTTCCATCTGTGGCCATGTAGTCGGCTGGAGGAGAACTGCTCTCTCCAGTTGCACCTTTATGACGAGGGACTACCATGGGTGCATGAATGTGGATGGTACGAAGGGCTTAAGACTGTAGCCTTTCTTTCCCTGAAGTGTCGAGGCACTGAAGCAGCTCCGACGCTGGGAATCTTTCTGAAACTGGAGACCGGAGTTGGGCGGTGCAATCCGCCCCATGCAGTCCACTGTAACTCCGAACAGGAGCTTTCATATCGCCATTCTGGGTGTGGGGCTTCCGTGTTCCCTGTGGAACTATTGTTTTCCCTTTGGTTTCTCGAGCGTGCATGCCATCCTCCCTTCCCTTTCCTCTTTGCCAAGCTTGTCATGGTGTCTGTCGTCTCCCCAATTGATAGGTTGCCAACCTAACGTTTGCTTCGCCCATTAATGCATCGTCTTTTTCTTATTAAAGTCAAGATCTCCAGCAGTTCCCGACGGCGACAGCGCGGTCGAGAAATCGAGTTGGCAACCATCTTTTCTAGAGCATGCAATGAAGTGGTTGGTCAAAGACGGCACAAGGCAATGTGGTGGAGACCTCGTGCTGTACGCAGCCATGGATTTACAGAGATAAACTGTGTGTCAAAATAGCATCTGTTGCAGAGAAGCTAAGATCACGCATATGCATGCAGACAAATGGAGAGGTTAAGAAGAACGAGATGAATCACAGTTATATGTTCATTTTTCTTTGGTTGTTGTTTCAATGCTCTAAATACATGAATGATATATGGTTAGGTGATTGATGCTGGGGATAACTTTTTCTTTCTTTTCTGATTTATTGAAAGCAACCAAGTAATGATCAGCTTCAAGAAGATACAATTGCCATAGATCTCAAGATAAACTTCTATTGTAAGAGAAAATGTTCGATCATTAATCAGTATTAATCTGTATATTTTAGCTTTCATATAATGTAGACGCTCATATGATAAAAGATAGATGATAGTTGATCGAAAGATCCCTATGTTGTATTGATGTCATTCATTCACTATGCTTTTATACACATTATCATTTGCTTTTTCAAGCCAATTTTACTTTGGGGAGCATCCATTTAATTAAAATTGGAGATCTTTGTCTCCTCTTATCATTGTGGTAGATGATATTCATATTTCACATTTTTGATATGTAATCACAAATTATAGAAATCTTGTCTTCTCGTATCGATTCGAGATTTTTCAATCTAGTATGTTCTATCTTTTATCATGGAGTATTAATAATCTTCAAATATTCTTTGTTTTTGTTTTGTGCTGTCTTCTGTGGATGTTTATTTTGTCGTATGTATGACTAAATATGTTTATCAATATCATTTACGAGAACTGAAATGTAAAATATGGACTAGTATAAAGTAGAGATATTCTTAAATGAATGACCCACATATCTTTCAAATCAAACAAAAGATCTACAATATGGATGTAACAATGTATCCCAAATTAAAAGAACATTGGATGAACTTATTGCATTGTGCTATAAACGTACCCATGTGTACATGTGAAGTGGTAAATGAGGTCCTTAAATCTCAAATTAAAAGGACCTGAGTTGGTCGAGCAACTCGACAAACTCAGGTCAGCAAATTGGCCCAAGTCAGGTCAAACTAGAGTTCTACCATCTCATCTTAAACTCACATGGATTCGACCAGCCTAAGTCCATAAACCCTTCCAAAAAAAAGATTTGGACTCTAAGAATTTTTTGTCATGTGTAAATTACATCATTACTGATGTTGAAAGACTATATCAGTCCGTATAAGAGTTTATTGATATCTTAAATGTATAATACATTCCAAGGGATCCCCTTTTGGTGTGATGTGTTCACCTATAATTGAAAAGCATTCAAACGTTTAATGCATCTGAAAGTATTAGTCATTCATGATTGAAAAGTACTTTGTAAGTGTCCGACGTACCCTAAGATATCTCTTTTTTCTTTGTGTACAATGTATCTATCCAATATATAAAAAACATCCGAAGCACCGTTGCGACTCGAAGCATAATGAGAGATAAATAATAATAATAATAATATTTTAACTAATTGGGACTCAACATGTAGAATGTAACAAATATCTATTAGGCAAGTCGCGTCAGCTACCCGAGACAATTAAGCGCCTACTAGACATTCGATATTGATATAACATGTAAAGAGAATATTCTTTCATTAAATTGATGGTTAGGATAATAATGCTAGATAAAGCAATCTTCTTGGGAACGTATTAACTTGATTGCCAATGAGTTTTTATCAAATAAACTCATGATGAGACACAATCAGCGTAGGAAGTGAGAGATGAGGCAATCAGTTTCCACAGTGGAATAAGGAACAAAAAAAGAACCAAGTTTCCTACTTTCTCAAAAAAGTAGTCCTACATCTGAACTTTAAATACTTAACATTCTTACTTGAAACAGGACATATGTTGAGTCAATTTTATCAAATCAAATTGATAAACAAAGTTGATCCTATCATAGAATTTGATAGATCGTAAGTTATTATGATTAACAAGAATTTTTTGTTTTGAATTATCCCTATTATCACTTATTTATGAATTCTTGATGCTAGGGAGAAAAAGATTATAAGTTATTATCATAAAAGTTATTTATTTATTAAGATGATTAATAAAAAAAAGGAGAAAAAAGAAAGATTCACATATGGTTCTTATTTACTCAAGAAAACTTATGATAGATTCCTAAATATTTATTATAGTAAATTATAGAAAAAATATTTATCCATTAATTATAAAATTATGTATGATAATATAGTTATTAGTGTTACAATTATAGAGAGTAGTGAGTTTCGTAATTAAATTAAGAATATATATTAAGTCTTTATTTTTTTCATATTGATAATGGATGAGTTTACTGGTTATTTATATGATAGATCTCTCAGTGTATATTGTTTGTTGATAATATTATCTTAATTGATAAGAATTTAAGTAAAATTAATTATAAAAAAATAATCCTTATAAACTAAAGATTTTTAGTTTTGTAGAACTAAAAGTAAACAGATGAGATGTAATTTGCATAATTCTAAAAATAGACAAGTGAATATAATTGAGTTGGATGATTAAGAAGTTTTCTTAAATAATTAGATTAATTATTTAATAAGATAGAGATATCACTAAAGATATTATTCATAGAATAAAAATAAGATAGTTACAAGACTAATAATGATTTATGGGTAGATAAAATTGTTAGATTTTATGATCTTTTATAATTGAATAAGATAATTAATTGAGTTTCGTTAAATTATTTTAGTCAATAGAATTAGAACTACGTCGTGTACGCAAACATCACATAACTACATACATAGGCATCACAGAATTACATCCCGAACACGGGCATCACAGAACCCGTCCATGCGACGGTCGGCCGCACGCAGGCACACTGCCCAGGCGGCGGCCGTGCACAGGCGGCGGCCTCGCGCTGGCAGTAGCAGCGCGCGGGCAGGAACCGCCGCAGCGGCCGCGCGTGGGCAAAGGCAGCCCCGCGGTGGCAGCGGCCGCGCGCTGGCAACAGCCGCGGCCAGCCATGCGCGCCGCCTGCAGGCTAGACCTGCCGCAGGCAGTTGCGCACAGGCGGCGATCGCGTACAGGCGGCGACCGCGCACAAGCGGCAGCCGCGCCGCAGGTAGCAGCGGCAGCGCCGTGCGCACAGGCGGCGGCGGCGGCGAAGGCAGATTAGGGTTTTGGCTTAATTACGGTTTTGCCCTTGAGGTTAGGGTTTTAATAAAATTACGGTTTTACCCTTGTAAATTTCGTAATTTCTATCAACATATTTACGGTTTTGCCCTCAGATATAATTTCTGCCAAATTACAGTTCTGCCATCGCATATTTCCGATTTAAATCCTTTTAAATATTTACGGTTTTATCAAAATTAAGAAATTTAGTTTATATTCTCAATTATAAAATTAATAAATATGATTTATTATAATTATAATTAGTTTTAATCATAATTATATTTTTTTGATTATTTAATTAGATTTAATTTTTGATTAAAAAACTATAAATTATGGTTTACTTTATAGTTTTTTCATATGAATAATTGATTATACATGTGATAAATAAAATCAAAAATCCAATTATTGTTTCTTGGAATTTTATTTATTTATTCACATGTATATATTTGAAATTATGAAATAATGTTTATCTTTCACATGAATACATGATTTATATGTTATTATGATTATCATATGAGTTTTCTTTTATTGATTAAGATTCAATAATTGTTATTATTATTTTATTATTGAAATCTCTTAGTATTAATGTTCAATAATTATTATTGTTATTTTATTATTGAACTGTTTAGTAGCAAACTTAAAGAAATTTGATGAATATTATTTTGTAATTCATTTCCTTAAGTTTTATCTGACCTATAGTTGTCAAAGTGGCCTGGATGATAAACTTTTGTGATATGAATTACAATAAAAGTCTTGTCATTTATAGGACATTTTTATTTTATATTATTGCATTAGTCTTGTAGCCACCAAAGTGACATAGACTAATGATTTATAAAATAATATTAAGGAATTAGTCCTAAATGATATTAAGGAAATAATATTCATAATGACACATATAATTATGAGATTTAGACAATCCCAAAGGAGAATCTAATTCAAATAATTATGTGATGGGTATGATGATACTGTTTTGGATATCCTTGTAGTTTATGGTTGTATACCCAAAGGTAACAATACTATTTTTTGAGTGAACATTAGATATGTCAATATTTCACCTAAAGGTATAATATAGATGATATCAATAGTTCATCAATTTTTTTAACAAACTCAAAGCATTAATGTTATTCTATATTTTTACAGTGGTACTTCCGTATATACATTCATATGCTTCAAGTGTCCCTGTACTCTCTGGATCAAATTATTCAGAATAGTTAGAGCATGTGCAATTCACACTCGGAGTATTAGATCTTGATTTAGCATTACTTGTTGAAAAGCCTGCAGACTTGACTGATGAAAGTACTGTAGAACAAGTCAATGAAATGAAGGCTTGGGAAAGATATGATAGGCTCAGTTTAATGTTCATAAGAATGACAATTGCAAATAACATAAAGACTTCATTACCAATTGCAACTAGCGTAAAGGAATATTTAAAGGTTATTGAAGACAGATTTAAATCTGCTGATAAGTCATTGGCTGACACATTAATGAAAGAACTGACTATAGCCCAATATGATGGTACTCGAGGAATTCAGGATCACATCCTCAATATGGCTGACAAAGCTGCAAAACTTAAAACATTAGGCATGAATGTTGATGAATCTTTCCTTTGTGGCAAGAAAGGACACGTGAAGAAGGACTGCATTAAACGCAAGACTTGGTTCGAAAAGAAAGGTATTAACTCGACCTTTGTATGTTTCGAATCAAATATTACAGAAGTTCCTTCTAACACTTGGTGGATTGATTCTGGTGCTTCAACTCATGTTACAAATAACATGTAGGGATTTCTTTCAATTCGGAAACCAAAAGAACATGAAAGATTCATCATTATGGGAAATCGTCTTAAAGCGAAAGTGATATCAATGAGAACTTATCGTCTACGCTTAGAGACGGATCATTTGATGGATCTTGTTGACACATGTTATGTTCCTACAATTTCTAGAAATTTGATTTCTCTTTCTAGAATTGATGAGTTAGGATATTGTCTTTCTTTTGGTAGTGGCAAACTCAGTATGTTTTATGATTCAATAAAAGTTGGTTCTGGAATTCTGTGTGATGGTTTGTACAAAATTAATTTGGATCTTAAGTTTGCAAAGACATTAATGACCTTGCAATCAAATGTTGGATTGAAACGTAGTTTCAATAATGAAAGATCTTCTATATTGTGGCATAGATGATTGGGGCATATCTCCAAGGAAAGAATTGAAAGATTAGTGAAGGATAATATTCTAGAACATTTAGACTTCACTGATTTTGATATTTGTATAGATTGCATTAAGGGAAAGCAAACTAAACATATAAAGAAAAATGCCACAAGAAGTAAAGAACTCCTTGAGATTATTCATACTAATATCTGCGGACCACTCCATATTCCTTGTTTTAGTGGAGAAAAATATTTTATCACATTTATAGATGATCTGTCCAAATATGGCTATGTTTATCTAATACATGAAAAGTCTCAAGCCGTTGATACTCTTGAAGTATACATAAATGAGGTTGAGAGACAATTAGATAGAAAAGTTAAAATTGTCAGATCTGACAGAGGTGGTGAATTCTATGGCAGATATGATGGATCTTGTCAGAATATTGGTCCCTTTGCTAGATTCCTAGAACAACGGGGTATTTGTGCTCAATATGCATTACCAGGTGTCCCATAGTAGAACGGTGTTGCTAAAAGGCGAAATCGTACTCTGATGGACATGGTTAGGAGCATGATAAGTTATTCCTCTGTACCTGAGTCGATGTGGGGTGAAGCTCTTAGGACAGCTATGTACATCTTGAACAGGGTTCCTAGTAAGTCAGTTTCATCGACTTCATTTGAGTTATGGACTGGTAGGAAGCCCAGTCTGAGACATTTACATATTTGGGGATGTCCTGCAGAGATAAGAGTATTCAATCCACATGAAAAGAAATTGGATCCAAGAACTATTTTAGAATATTTTATTGGTTATCCAGAAAAATCCAAGAGATACAGATTTTATTGCCCTAATTATAGCATGAGAATAGTAGAATCTGGTAATGCAAAATTCCTAGAAAATGATGAAATCAATGGGAGTGAAAAATCTTGAAGGATTAATTTTGATATCGAGGAGATTCAAGTTAATTTTCTCATATCATCTCCTATTCGAGAAATTGTTGTTCCTCAAATCAATGAGAGTATTGACGAGGGTGAACAATAAAATAATATCGAAGAACCCTCACATGATGTTGATGTCGCCGCCGATGATCTTGTAGAACAATCACAATTGGCAGATTTGAGAAGATCTCAAAGGAAAAGGAAACATGTCATTTCTGATGATTATGTGGTATATCTACAAGAATCAGATTATGATATAGGAAGAAAAAGAGACCCGTTATTGTTTTCACAAGCCATAGAAAGTAACAATTCTGAAAAATAGTATGATGCAATGAAAGAAGAGTTAAAATCAATGGTCCAGAATGGTGTCTGAGATCTCGTTGAATTACCCAATGATTGTAAAAGAGTTGGTTGTAAATGAGTCTTTAAGACAAAACGCAACTCAATGGGCAATATCGAACGATATAAAGCCAGACTTGTGGCCAAAGATTTTTCTCAAAAAGAAGGCATCGACTATAATGAGACTTTTTCTCCAGTTTCTAAAAAGGACTCATTAAGAATCGTCATGGCATTAGTAGCTCATTATGATCTTGAGCTGCATCAGATGGATGTGAAAACAACATTTTTGAATGGAGATCTGAATGAGGAAATCTATATGGAATAACATGAAGGATTCATTGAAAAGGGAAAAGAAAATTGGGCTTGTAAACTTAAGAAATCCATTTATGGCCTTAAACAAGCTTCTAGACAATGGTATATAAAGTTTCATAATACCATTACTTCTTTCGGATTTAAGGAAAACACTGTTGATCAGTGTATATATCTGAAGGTAAGTGGGAGCAAGTTTATTATATTGGTCTTATATGTGGATGATATTTTACTTGCCAGTAGTGATCTTGGTTTATTGCATGAAACTAAAATATTTCTCAACAAGAATTTTAAGATGGTTGATATGAATGAGGCAGCCTATGTCATTGGCATTGAGATATTCAGGGATAGATCTCAAGGATTATTAGGATTGTCTCAGAAAGGATATATTGATCGTATCTTGGAGAGATTTAATATGCAGCTTTGCTCAGCCAATGATGTACCTATTACTAGAGGTGAAAAATTCAGTCAAAACCAATGCCCAAGAAATGACTTAGAAAAGAATCAAATGAAGAATATTTCTTATGGATGCGCAGTTGGAAGTCTATTATATGCTCAAACCTGTACAAGACCAGATATCGGTTTTGCAGTTACAATGCTGGGAAGATACCAAAGTAACCCAGGAATGGAACATTGGAAAGCTGCAAAGAAAGTAATGAGATATCTGCAAGGGACGAAAGATTATATGCTCACATATAGGAGATCAGATCAGCTTGAAGTGACAGGATATTCAGATGCTGATTTTGCAAATTGCCTCGACAGTAGGATTTGTATTTATGTTAGCTGGTGGGGCAATTTCTTGGAAAAGTGCAAAGCAATCGCTTATTGCATCGTCAACAATGGAAACTGAATTTGTGGCATGCTTTGAGGCCACAAATCAAGCTTTATGGCTGCGAAATTTCATCTCAGGACTTGGTGTGGTCGACTCAATTGCCAAGCCGCTGAAGATATTTTGTGATAACACCGCAGCAGTTTTCTTCTCTAAGAATGACAAGTACTCTAGTGGTTCCAAGCACATTGAGATAAAGTACTTAGTGGTTAGAGAAAGAGTCCAGAAACAGTAAGTGTCAATTGAGAACTTGAGCACCATTATGATGATTGCTGATCCATTGACAAAAGCTCTACAGTGTAAAATATTCAGAGAACATATTCTTAGAATGGGGCTTGTGAGCAAGTCATAAAGGATATGGTGATGCATGTTTGTGTGGATGCTAATATTGACATTCTTCTTAAAAGTTATCTGTTTCTATTATCCTGTTTACATTTATGTTTATGCATATTATGGTTGAATGTAATAACAGGATTGTCTTGACAAGACAAATTACATGGGTCATTATGGACTATATTAGGAAAGACTAACAATGTTGTGGTACATAAAAGGGAGTATAACATTGATAAAATATAACCGCTATGACTCGTATTGATAGTTGGACTTAATATAGTATTATTGTGTTTATTGGACTTATTGGCTTATTTTTAAAACATGACCATATATAAAATGCTTTTCAAAATTTTTGGAATCCAATTAGATAAAATTGTTTTTAAACAAATTTTGTTTTGTTTATTTTTTATTTTTAACATCTTTTTATATCTTATCAATTAATGGGCCAAGTGGGAGAATGTTAGATTTTGTGACCCTTTTATAATTGAATAAGATAACTAATTGGGTTCCGTTGAGTTATTTTAGTCAATAGAATTAGTCCACTTACGGAACGATTCCTCGGGAGATAACCTTGATGGGAGGAATCTCTTGAGATTTTATCGTAGACCCTCTGCTCTCGCCTCTTAAAAGACAAGATCTTTAGGGGATTGGATAAGCGTTGTCAACACGTATACACTGACAAACGCACCCTTCCGTTGAGGGATTTCATTTTCCTCCTCAACTGTCTCCCGAAAATCTTTACCCAAAATCCATCAGTTTGAGTGATCCTGTGAAAGGATAGAAAGAGAGGAGAAAGGATCTACTTTCGGATCTACTCGATCAGAGTTGCGCAGCGATCTTGGAGACGTGGAGACGATGCCTACAACAATCTCGGTTCAAGACAGTACTTAGCAGATCAAACGAGATCTCTGACCAGATGGCATATAAAGATACGCTTCGTAAATTAGATCTATGTATTTTTGATTTCCCTGGCATATAGGTTATTTTCGCATAATTGATATAGCATACATAATTATAGACTTTTATGCTATCAAAAATATATAACAATATTATTTACTAAGATGATAATATTAAGATGGATGTATAAAGTTACTTGAAAAGATAGAAATAATACTAATTTTATTTGTGAATAATTAGTTATAAAAAATATATGAGGAAAAATTATTTAAGATGAAATGGATATATACTTAGAAAACCTCCATACTCAAAAATAATTAATGGTAGTAGTACGAGAAAAAAAATAAAAAACACCTAAAAAGATTTTAATAAAATTATTAATAAAAATAAATATTTTAAATTTAATTAAGCATATGACTTTAAATTTTATATATATATATATATATATATTATATATATATATATATATATATATATATATATATATATATATATATATATATATATATATATATATATATATATATATATATATATATATAATCGTGTCTCAAATAATTAGAATTTATGATTTACTTGTATGAATTCCTGATGCTCACTATCATTACCAACTATTTTCTAATATAGGGCTTGATGTGATTTTGATATCCATGCTAATTGGGAAAGATTCCTAAATCATCGACGAATGTGATTAGGAAGAAATGAACCTGTGTTTCTCTTCCCCTAGCGATCTCATGAGACACCTTTTACGAGAGGCAGCGAGCAGATGCTATCTATTTGAGGATTTATATGATTCGTGACTATCATATTTTTTCATGGTTGTATACAAAATATTATATTTATCGCAAGAGACAAACTATATTTAGATTAAACCATCAATCATTCACGTTTTAATCATTCATCCTTATCCCCAAAAAAAAGAGATATGATTATAAATGCTAATAAGCTTTAGTTGTGTGGGCCAAATAGAAAAATTATATATAAAAAAAAACTTGTCAAAATTCAAGAAAATTACCTTCAAATAAGCTTTAGTTTCTTTTAGCAAACAAAAAAAAAAAGAAGAAAAATCATCTTACGAGACTCATAGATCTAACTTAACTTTTAATATGTGCCATTTAACTTATGTATTTTTATCTATGCACTACAACAAAATATACTTTTATCTACAGTTCTTACCTACCTATATATTCCTGAAGTTCCAATCGTTGCAAGATCTATTCGGAATCATAAAAATAGATGCCATGGTGAATAGATATAATTATGAGTTTTGATGTTATGATAATGCAACCACAGTCATATATTTCTTTTTCTTTAATTATTAATTGATGTATCACTATAGTTATTCAACTGTAGTAATAAATACTTTTATCCTTATGAGTGACAACCATAATAGTAGTTCACGGACTGCCATCGTTGCTCAAATTTAGTAATATTATTTTTACCTTGTAATAACTTATTATAATAAAAAGATTAAAATTAAAATATGTCCTTCAAAATGATCTTTTTGGTTAAATTGAGGTAAAAAATTCTGGGTTGAATCTTATCTATGTTAGAAAATATGATTTGATATTCTTTTATTCCTATTTATAATTTTGCAATATATTCTCAATTTATAGTTTTTCTTGAAAAAATTATCATCCTTTATCTATGACATACCTTTTTCCATAATTTTTGGAGCACCTATGAAGATAAAGATCAACAAATGCATGCCTTTGCTTTTGTATCTAAATGAGCTAAGCAACTTTAAATATAAGTAATTGGATGACAATGAACAACGCCAAAGCCTCCTTTTCTTTTTATTGGAGTTTTAATTAAATATCACCAACTATATGTAGGTAAAAGATTTCCTATATATATATATATATATATATGTATATTCCTTGCAGCACAGAAGAAGTTGCTAATAGTATCAGACTTTTGGCATCGTTGGCAATGTCCATTCAAATAGAAAAACTATAGCAATTTGACAAACACCACCACATTTATGTGTATTAAAATTAGGTTTCCGAAAAGAATAAGAGGACAAAAGTAATCACAAAAGTAAAAGTATAGCGGAGGAAGAATATTCTCTTATAAATTTGTTTAGGCTACGCGACAAGAACCTAAAAGTTATCTTTTGAAAGAAATATCATGGAATATGAAAGTGCATGAGAGATGCTGTCATTGTTCTCAGTGTACGTGGTTATGATGATATGATCTTTTTTTTAATTATTTATTTGATTATATGATGTAACTGATTGATCTTTTCCATGAATTATAAGAAAGAGTTGGGTCGATAAGCATCGATTGTACAACGATAATCTTAAGGTCTCAACTATTTGACACGAATTGTAATCTTTTATCATCATCGAGAATCAAATCGTATGACACTAAAATCCAAATGTATTAATTGTTTATCTTAGATAAATTATCGCATAGATGCAATAAGGAGTCGGGGAAGAAGAAAGAAGAAAATAATCGAAAATAATAATCATAATAATTTTATTAAAAAGTATCTCAAATATAATCTATTTCTCACACGTTTATCTCATTACAGTAACATAACATAATAGCTGGATACTGGAAAAGTTAGTAAAATTGATTGATTTGCTATATATTTTTAAATTACTAAACAATGTAAATATATATATATATATATATATATATATATATATATATATATATATATATATATTATTCTCCAACAAAATCCACTCTCTTTAGTTTCTCAACATCCAAGCCAGACCTAATCAATGGCATCAAGAGTTAAGAGATAAGAAATGTATACTATAAAAAGAAAAAAAATTCATATAACACTTCTCGAATTTCTTACTTTGCAGAAATATAAGTTAAATGATTTTTTTGACATGTTTCTTGCTATTGTTATTCCTTTTGCAACAATGTTTGTTATTATTATTACTAAATTACTTTACTATTATTATTATTATTATTATTATACTTATGGTGGCATCCATAGGCATGTGATGATCTTCAAGAATCTTTGATTTATAGGTATGCGATATGCTGCGTCAACGGAACAACTTCACGCGAGTCTCCACCATCCACCTCTCGGTTGGTGGTCCCCATCAGCCGACGATGGATCGCCCTGTAACAACGCCAATTAAAGTCGGGGATGAAGAGCTTTACTTTCTTACGTGTTTCCGCGCAGCTCGTCTCCGTCACCTGCGTCCGTTCGGGCTTTTTCACTGGGACCCACAACGATGTAGCTAGTTATAAAATGGGTAAAGTAGTGTGTAATCTATGCATAGTACAAGAGCACCTTTGGTATGCCGATATCTATCTCTTCTGACTCAGCAATTTCCTTGCACGTGATCAATAATCCTGTGGTCGAAGATGCCCATCTCTCTGTACTAACCGCGTTGATGCGAATCCAACGGTAGGTTCTCTCAGGCGCGTCGGCTGGCCCCCACCAACACATCCTTCTCAACGCTATTGGTGCGGCTAACAACGGGCACGACGCACCCACAGAAAGAAAAAAAAAAAGAAAGGACAGCAAACAGAAGAACACACGTGAGCTCGACCAATTTTTACGCTTTAGCAATTTGGGGCCCATATTTTCAAATACTGGCCCCGCTGGTTGTTATCTGTGATTGGGTTAAGTTTGAGGTCCGCAATTCTGTGCGATGTACTCGATCCTCAGGAGAGAGGGAGGTAAAGCATCATGGGAGCCAATGGGAAGCGATCACTCGGATTGCTTACGTGTTGAATAACAAAAGCCCCGCTCCCAGCCTCCCTTCTGCCCTCGTTTCGACGACCATCTCGAGCCGTTGGATTCTAATTTCTCTTCTTCCACGGCTCTTCATACCCCCACCACTCTCCGCCCTTCTTATCCCTCCCCCCTCACCTTCCTCTTCCTCCCATGACCTGACCTTTTCTCCTCCTTTACGCTGCCCCCAGCGAAGAAGCCCAATTTCAAGGTAAAAATTTCCTCCTTTTCGTTCTATTATTCTGCTTTTTGATCGAATTTTTTGGGATTTTTTTTGGGCGATTTCCGCCGGATCTGACCTTTTTTTTTTTTTGCTGCAGATCTCGCCATGAAACGGGGAAAATCGAAGGCCGATGCCCCCAAGAAGGCCGACACCAAGTGAGGATCTGCTCTTCTTTTTGGTTTGCTTGGTTGATCGATCGGTATTTTGATTTTTAGGGCTTGGGATCTGATGGTGGTTTATTTTCCTCTTTTTTGGGGGGGATTTTTCAAGGCTGTCGGTGAAGAAGGGACCGGAGAGGGCGAGTAAGAAGCCGAGGAAGACAAAGGCGGACAAGGATCCGAACAAGCCCAAGAGGCCTCCCAGCGCCTTCTTCGTCTTCATGTGAGATCTCTGCTCGGTTGATTGCTCCTTCTTTCTTGTCCTTATGCTGATTCTAGATCTGTATTTTTTTTTGCTTGATTTCTCGGCTTATGTAGCTTCGCCTGTTTGGATTGACAGGGAAGAATTCAGGAAGTCATTCAAGGAAAAGAATCCGAATAACAAATCGGTCTCTGTGGTAAGATTCCTCATCCTCTCTACCGCGGATCCATCTGCTCTCAATTTTCTCTCTTTTTTTTTGTAAAGGAAAAAATCGCAGTTTGTTTGATCGCTCAAGGTTGCATCTTTTTGTATAACAAAATAATTGCAGCTAGTTTGATCTAATTAGGTGGGTAAAGCCGGTGGAGACAAGTGGAAATCCTTGTCGGAAGCTGTAAGTAATTGCATCAATTTTCCTTTCCCTAATTGGTTCGATGATCCTGTTGAAAGTTTTGACCTAAACAAAGATACATGCTTGATTCCAGGAGAAGGCTCCTTATGTGGCCAAGGCAGCCAAGTTCAAGACAGAGTACACCAAGAAAATAGCTGCTTACAATAAGAATCAGGTATTACTCTCGAACTGTTTCTTTGTTTCCCCATTGCTTTAAACATTTCAGATATCAGTTGGGTAAATTCGCTTCTTTTCTGTTGTCTGATCAAATAGTCTGGGGGAGGAAGTCACGCTGCAGCGGATGAAGATGAGTCCGACAAGTCCAAGTCTGAGGTGAACGATGACGACGAGGAAGAAGAGGGAAGCGAGGAGGTTTGTAGTTATCGGAAAATCAGTTTTTAGATTTCTAAGTTGCCATGGGAGAATTTGCTAATCCTTGTGGTTTTGTTACGGTTTTGAACAACAGGAAGAGGAAGACGATGAATGAGGAAAACTGGAAGCAAGTCTTGCTATGTTATCTTTATCTTCTTTCCCCGCCTTTGTTCTACCTTCTATGTGAATGACAAAGCCATGTCCTGGCTGTTCGTCACTAATGTGTACTTACTTTCGTCTAACTCAATCTAATTTAGTGCCACCTGAACTTGTTCTTGCCCATGTTGAGGTTGTTCTCTGTGCTCCCTCGTGAGATGCTTCATCTGCGATTCCCGAGTGGTGAATTCGATTGCACGAAATTGGTCGGTGATACTTTCTATTCGGTGTGTGTTTGATGAGCACTGCGTATGGGATTATTACCCAATATGTGCTGTACAAGAATGATGCTATATGATTCCCACTGACAATTTCGGCATAGAACAAGCAGGCCTTTTGCCTGCTTGTAAATGTTGCGGCAAACACTTGTATTTTGCCAAAATAACACCTTTAAAACAGGTTTTTTGCCCCATAATTAGGGTTGCAAACCTGAGAAGGCCTACCATTCAAAATATGCTAGTTTACATCCATGTCTTAATTGTACTGGCCATCCTTCATTATTATTGCCTGGCTAAAGCTCCAGACTTTTCCGTGGTGAGTCAATCGGGGAGGGCAAATTTTTAGCAGTTTCTATCTTTAGAAGTAAAGAAGAAAGAAAGAAGATGAGCTTCCAAATTTCCTATAGAAACACTTCCATCAATATGAATTTTCTTCGAGGTTCCTAAGGGGGTGTCTATAACTCCCATTATTTCAACTCATTATGCTCTCATGATAAATGTCGAACCTCTCTAGTGATAATTGACCAACAGATCTGTTGTGTTGAATGTTTTACAATAAAATATGATTATATATAAGTTTATTATATAAATCTATTGTCAATTGCTTCCGTAGCATAGTGGTAGTGCGTTCGCTTCGTAAGCGAAAGGTCGCGAGTTCGATCCTCGCCGGGAGCTTGAACCAATTGAATCAGCACTCTCAAGGAATAGTCGTTCTAGTTTGTTGAAAATTTGAGATTAGTAAGTTTTATATACATTTAATGTTTTATTAATGTAATTATAAGATTTATATGGAGTCGTATCTCATGAATGACTACTAGAAATTGTTGATGGCACGGCAATAATGACACGTGAACTATATGCCGCCGATGAGAACATGTGGCTTTTGTGTTAAATGCAAATATTGGGTTTATTTTTAATGATCTTTTTAAAACATATTATTAATTATAAATCAGTTTCTTATATTTGAATAACATTTGTTATATTTTTGAAAAGAATAAGTTGGTCTTATTATAAGTGATCATATAAATGCTGATTTTGAAGGCCACGGACAAACCCTTACAATTAGGTAAGTCAAATATAAGTGGAAAGATATGACATCAATTTTATAAAAAATAAATTTAGGTCGATATACATGAATTTTATTACCATACGCATGCATTGTCAACGTGTATAAAACCAACTGTAATTCAAATCCACCATAGCTTCACACTTGGGTTATAAACCAAATACATCAAAGCGAGTACGTATCATTTTCTTATCCTTTCCGCTCGTGTCCCACTCTTCAAATATGCTTCTTATATGGTTCTTAGTTTGATTTGCGCTTACAAAATATATTCATGTAAATAAGAAAGTATTCTTTATTCGTCCTACAATTGAAGGAAAAAGAAAAAAGGAGATATTTCACATGACATGTTTGTGTTAGATTCAAGTAGTGTATTCAAAACATACTTGTGTTTGCAAAGGTCTAAATGATAACCTTTTTACCCCTGTAAAAATTTAATACCTTGTAATTATATATATATATATATATATATATAGAGGGATGGAGAAGAAAATGGAGTGAAGCGCCATTCAAAGATACAAAGATACATGTTAAAGGAAGGGACCACCACCACCACCAAGAAGTCCTTTGCAAGCAAGTTGCCTCCTTTTCGTCAGAAAAGCAAAAGGCAGGAACGGTAGTCCATCGCCAAGCTCCAAGCTACTAAGATTCTTCTCCCATTGCAAGCTATCTGATTCCATTTTGATCTCATCTCATGTGCACCATTTTCTTCCTATTTGCAATTTGTAAGAGAAATATATACATTCAGAAACATCAACAACGAATCGAATCTTCTTCCAACCTAAATTCTAAGAAACATTACAACAAACAGTGACTAGGGCTGTGTTCTACGCTAAGAACGTGCTTTCGGCGCCACCATCAGGCGCCTTGTGGGTGGCGCCGCAGCTCTGGCACCGAGACGGCGGAGCGGTGACCACCAGGATTCGGCGGCAGGAGGGGCAGGAGGAATGGGACCGGAGCCACGTGTCGACGCAACCGGTATGGAACCCGTGGCCGCACTGCGGCAGGACGCGGACCACGTCGCCGTCGGCGAACTCGGCGAGGCAGATGGCGCAGTCGACCAGCTTAACGCCGCCGCTGGCAGCGTCGGTGGAGGCGGCGGTGTTGGATGAGGAGGAGTCGAAGGAGAGCGTCGGCAGGGCTTGGACGGCCTTCCTCTTCAGCCCCTTGTTGGGCGGGGCGGAGGCAGAGCGGCGGTGCCAGGCGCAGCGAGCGACGAGGGCGAGGCCGACGACGGAGATGAGGCCGCAGAGGAGGGCGGCAAGGATGACGACGATGTCGGAGTCGATGGGCAGGGAGCTCGGCGGCTCCGCGTGGTCGGAGGACTGGAGGAACCTCGCTGGAGAACGCATTGCCTCGACAGTCACAACTGAGAGAGAGAGAGAGAGAGAGAGAGAGAGAGAGAGAAATGAAGGAAGCAAAGCGAGTAATAGCTTGGGGAGTTGGAAGTTGGGTGTGGCGGCTCTGCTTTTATAGGGGAGAGATTGTAGTTTTATTGTGTTGAGAGGCTAATTAGTACTTAATCATTAGGGTAAATTATCTTTAATTTTAATCATTACCTCTGCTTTTATACCGTTTCTAAAAGCTCTCATGTTTTCAGAAAACCTTACGAATAACTTATCAAAGCCTAAATAATAAATTTTCAAATAATTAAGATAAATATAATTTTATTTATTTAAGCTGAATTTATCATAATATTAGAACAAAAACCACTTGAATATTATTATAAAAGGTTTTATGAGGTTTAATGATATATAAAAAAAGACTTTTGAATGGGGTTATCCCATTCAAAAATAGTATGAACCCATTTAAAAACAGTTAAACTCAGGTCTTTAATTTTTTTTTGTGATCTTAGAACCTCATAAAATCTTCTATAATAATATTCAGGTGAGGTTTTTTTCTCCCAAAGTTATGGTAAATTTACCTTAAATTGGGTAAAATAAAAATGTATAATTTTACACTTTTAAATGACTAAATAAATAAACAATATATAATGATTTAATAATAAAGTATTCTGCAAAGGTGGGATGTGAGTAACATTGTTTTCGAATAAAACTTTAAAAATAATATAATTTTATTTAAAAATAATGCAACTGAGGTTTATATTTAAAAAAATATTATTTTTTTATGAAACAGTGAAAATATGTAATGAAACACTAATTGATTAATTTTTCTTTTTTTAGCTATTCAAAGACCTAATTTCATTTAATTAAACTCTTAGAATTTAAAATTTTTATTTATTATTTTGGTCTATTTAAGCTGAAATTATAATGTTATTAATGTGACATTATTTTTTTTTATAATTTTAATACTAATTTAATATATTTATTTTAATTAATGTAAATATTTGGAAAGTTGCCCTAATCATGATGACAAACAAATGCGAAACGATGGCAGTGATAACTTCGTAATCATAGAAATATTGGACATTAACAACAATGCTGTCGTCGTTTAGGCAAGCAAGAAGTGTGCTGGAGAGGCTTGGATTGCATACCTAAGTGAAGTCCAAAAGGCGGCAGGTAATATAAGATCATAAAGTGCATGGTTAGGGTCAGGCAAGTCGCCTAACCTCACGGATTAATGCGGCGCAGAACTCTCAAACAATCACAATTTTATCGAACCAATGGAATAGAAACCCGATGTCGACGCTGTCACGTCGTCGATCATGTCATGTTCGATGACTTAGCGACTCTTCGTGTCAACATTTATTTGTCTTACCCATGATTTAGGTGAAAGATCTTTTCTAAAAGATATTATGAGATACTATTCATGTGAATATATTGCAATTTAAGTTGCTTCTCCTTGTCGTCGTGGACATCTATTAGCTTAATGGCTTCAGCTAAGATGGGGATTCAATGAGCTTTATGGATGCGTTTCTTTTAAGGAACATGGATTTGAATGCTGTACATTCTGGGAGTGGCGATAGATGTGGCCGCTATGAAATGGATACTTGGGATGAGGAAATTGGATTGGAGTGATAGGTAGGTGCATAGATTCCTCCGAGTTTTCCAAGTACCTAACTTGAACCAACTTCTGCGGAAATATCTTGCGAGCTGCTGACATGGAACGTACGTCAGCCAAACACTACAAGGCTACGATGTCGACGTTTGGACGGAGGAGGAGGAGTCGATTGGTCTTCGCAGAAGTGGAGTAGATCATGGGATCACCAAGGATGGCCGAGAAGCTGCCTTATCACAAGCAACAGTTCAAACAAAGCACTGGGATTCATCGACTCTTTAAGTCGAACGCATGCCCCAAACTTTGGATAAAAGGGGCCGGAAAAGAGATTGAGACAGAGGAGCAGCTCAAAGTCAGTGTTTGGGTTCACTTTGTGAATGAATGGGAACGAGGGAAGCGAAGGTGATAGCGGTAATGGTTTGTAGGCCCATATGGAGATAGATAGCAGCCGCCGCCCCCCACAAACCCTTTCCGATCTTTCACATGCCTTTTGTTTCCTTGGCCACAATCATCTGCAGATATTTTTGATACACAACTGTGGGCTCTATCGACGAAAGGTTTTCAAACATTGTTGCATAAAGGGAATCGTATTCTTCGTTGATTTTTGAGTTGGACTTGAAAAGGTCTAAAATTCGGATTCCATTACCGACCAAATCTAATCAAACATTCAAATCATATGAAGAAGCCAATAGATATGAAACATTCTCTTGATAGGATCTTTATTAGATCTTACGTTGTTATCTGAATGGGTAGTTTTCTATTTTTATTTATTTTTCACTTAAATATTTTTCTAAAATCGAGAACAGGAAAGCATTTGTTTTTACTTACAATTTTTCAAAAAAGAAAATACATGATCGATTTGGAGATCGTACGAACGTATTATGCCTAATTGCGTCTCAAAGACGATCATCTAAAACGAGTCATACAAACATAATATGCCTAACTGCGTCTGAAAGAGATCGTACACTTGTACATTCGATCATCTAAAACGAGTTTCTAAGCAAACATAATACGCCTAATTGCAAAGCGACGTCATGGATTCGTAATCCTTACAAATGAGAAGTCTGCGGTGTCGTCTTCCGCCTGATGCAACCGTTGCTCGGTTGATCCTATCAGCAGGTGAGTGGGAGCTGCGCTGGAAGTGCTGCTGTCGGCTGGCGCTGATGGCGGCACTTCAGCATCGGCCTCCTCGGCATCTATATCTGAGAAATGCCGCCTCCGAGAGAAAGTTAGCGATATGCTCCCAGCAGAATTGAACTGATGAATTGGGTCCAGAGTTGAAGGATTTGAGCCTCCCGTCGGACTCGCAGACAGCGACCTGTATGGAGTACCTGACGAACTGCTCGTGCTCTTTTTCTTCACGGCCTGCCGCCACTTCTTGATAGCTTTGGATGTCTGCCCGTCGAAGACCGACTTCTTCATATGCGATCCCATCTGACGTGAAAATTATGAAAAAAGAACATAAATCTATAATGTCATTAAGAAAATATCACTGTTGTATGAGTTTGTTTTTTCTTGAGATTCATATATCATTTTACAGACGCAAGTAAGGAAGCTAAACTTTTATTGCCATCTCTGCTTCATTCACATATTATCTGAAACAAAGGGAAAAGAATAAGCAGAGTGCCTTACCTGAGACACAAGAGCATACAGAGGAAGTGTTATGTAACTACACAGAAATAGGACTCCGATTCTGCACAAACAACAAGAGATATATAAGTTGATATTTACCCACAAAACAACCAAACCATCACAGAATTGTCACACTGTGGATGGGCTTTAGCATTGTTGTCATTTGAATATAGAATATCATGATAATCATCAAGTTATAGCGACATGGTCGTACCAGACTTGTCACAATCTAAGAAAAGGAAGAAGAGAAATAACATACCCAAGGCATACTCTGGCAACAATGAGCTTTAAATTGTCATGGAAGCAAGAATTCAGGCCAAACTCGTACTGTCCAAGGACACATTGCTAGTCATATTTGAAGAAATATGCTACATAATAATAAAGACAAAGAACTACAAAAGAGAGAAAAGACTTGCCCATATCCAGAGAAAATACATTATTTGGAAAGCATTCTGTGAAGATAGTAAGCAACACTTCAGACTCTAGTCTAGTAAAAAGGTGACAGAAATAAAATGCATAAAGCTAATAGCACAAGAAGGCCAGCTAGCATGAGAAGCCTTTAGCTAGAATTAGTTTCATGAGGATTTGCAAAACAAGAAGCGTAAAATTCAAACTTAACAAGAATGTAGGGTATTAACATGCATACCATCTTACAAGAACAAGAGGTAAACAACAAAACATGCATGTCTCAGATATGCAGAACGCCTAGTGTCTTACAGAATCAGATGCACATCAATCTCATATGATCAAGTTCATCACACTGTTCTTTAGTCAGAGTTCAAGCTAAGCATGAGTCTATGCAGATTCAAGAAAAGGATTGCTAAATTCTGTATGGACACCTCCAATAATGAAATCCTATATAATTATGTGAAACTTGCACATATTATCGGTAGCATCCTAAAGAGGCATAAAATTGGAATTTTCCAACAGTGAAGTAAATACTACCATTTTAATCTTCCTCATCAACCTCGTAGATTGACACCATACCTTGTAGATCAACCTTTTCGTCAACTTTTAGTTTCTTGTTGTACATGAGCACAACCCAGTCTATAATCCTAAACTCTAATGTTTCAATTAGGCTTTGCTGACAGGTTACAGCACTCGAATATCGAAATAAGCAATCCACCTTATGAGTTGGGCTATACATGAGCACAGTTCAGTTCATGATGCTTATTAATATGATTGGTCTACCTTAAGACCAAAATCTCTGAAATTAATCATAATGGTCTTTTCAAGTTCTATTAATTTGTGACCAATTTCTGACAACCTCAATGTTACTGTAGCAGACGTGAAAAATTAAACCCTGGTCTGCAAACCAATTTGGTTCCATACCAGACAGGCACCGAATGAGATGCCTGGTATTACATGGTTTGGTAATTTATAATTAATAAAATGGTCAAATTAGACAGTGACCACCATGCTGTAAAGTTATAATAATTGCATCTCACCATGAACTTCCTGTGTTCTTTGCCAACCGCTTGGATATTAGAACACCTCATGGCTTTTGAGTGATAATTAGACTGTCGCTAATGGCTTTTGAGCTACATCGTGAACATATGTGGCATATGCACAAAATATTAGACTACATCCTTGACAGTTATTCAGACTATCACAAGTGCACTCTCATTTATATTTTCTAAGATAATCCAATTAGAACAGTAACTTTCTTTTAAGGAATAGTTAACAAAGAGGAGAAAAGGAATTTTACCTGAAATAATGTAAAATGCATGAGAAACAAGACAAACTGAGGACGACCAAACCAAAAGTGATCATCACGTAGCTGCACCAGAGGAATTCCTTGGATCACGGAATGCTTCTCTTTGATCTCAATAGCCATCTGTGTGATGATTGCTTGCAACTTCGTTCCAACAGCCAAGATCACCTGCAAAAATAATCATCCGATATTTGTATTAACAGAACAAGATGGACATACACTAGTCAGAAGATGTATAAAATGCTTACAATAAGGGGAATGATGGATATCCAGAATAATGTCTGCCACCCTGAAAATAAAGTTGATTATTAAGCCAAATCAATATTCTACATAGACATCTGAAAACAATAAACTACCAGTATACTATGAAAAATTATGAGTCACCCACCCTTAACATTGAGCAGCAAGAAGAGAACTGCAGAAGCCCATAAAACAGGACTGTCCAGCCATATAAAAGAGCATGTTAAAATTGGCAGGGAAGAACCGCCCAGGATTATTAGTGGAATACTGCATGTACAGTTTTAATACAGAACGAGGCATGATGGTAAAAGCTATAAGTTTGTACAAATATTATGGCTGCTTTCTTTATCTTGTGAAGTCCCATTCCCATAATTTCAGGTTTTAATGCAATTTTAAATTCACATGTCTAATTTAGTTGTTAGATAGTTTCTTTCAACACTCGTAGCAGCAAAATAGCAAACAATTAATATAAGAATGCAAGCATAACTACTCTCCATATTCCGAGCACTAAATCAGGGTGTATTAGTTAAAATGAAACTGATAATAATCACACAGCTTCATGAGAACTACAAATATATTTTCCTGTACCTGATTCCTACAACAACCTTGAAATCATCCTCCAATGACCTTTTAATATATTTTTGAAAGTTAAACTTACTACCAGGAGATAGATGAACCTGTAAAAATGTTAGTCACCAACAAAGTAAGCACTAAATAATATTTTTGTTCTGAAACAAACATAATAAGAACTAATATAAAGGTATTCTGCATATTTCTACTGGAAAAAACTCACAGTAATGAAGCCATGTCGCATGGCCCAGTAATCAGTTCTCCTAACAGACTGAAAAAATTGACTGAAAAAACTAACCTGCATAAATTGGACATCAAGTGACAAACATAACCAGGAGTAAATTGTGAACAGTATAAATGTATTGCATATTAGTAAGCCAGGTCCATAGATAACCGCAAATAGTTATGAACAAGAAGAATTTCAATACTATGTAAAGCAAGACATTCTTACAATGTAAAGGGAAATTGGTATTCTGTTCCAAAAACTTGTATGTCGTCTCACAAAAGATGTTTCACGTGAAAATCTGAATCTTGAAGGATCTGCATCAGTTGAATGCAGTAAAAATAACCTGATTAAATTCTCATTAACTGTTAGAGAAAAAGAAGAATCAACAGAGATAGGATATCAAAATCTTAATTCCTCCTACTCACGTAATATGAGTTGTGGAATAGCAATAGCAAGCATGCCTCTGCTCAAGAATGTTTCAAGCAAAGTGCAACAGAAGTGACCTTTGAAAAACATGGTAGTGTTCATTCAAAGAGCAAAGAGTGAATACTTTCTCGCGTGAGTTGAGTATGAGCTAATGTAGCTTGATCCTTTAAAATGGAAAGAAAGGGCTTGTGCATTCTAGTGGAGCAATAAAAGAATATCTTGAATGCTGTAAATGGAAAGCACAGATTCATCCAGGGAAATGATGGCTGATTTACTTTGCTAGGAAAATGTAGAAGCAATATCAGAAACATCCTAACAAAGTGCATCAACACTGTGAGTGATACTTTGTACCAGTCAAGTGGCTTATGCAATTACCAAAGGAGGACTACTAGAAGATAAGGACTTTTGTCTTATTTTGGCTGATAGTATGTGGAAAGGAATTCATGGCTGATGGGATAAGAAGGATAAAACCTAAGATAGATATAGATGGGTTTAGAAAAGGGAACCACTTTAAAATTCACCATTCATCAAGGTCATCATCAGCAAAGGTAAAGTTCAACCCCTCTCATGGAGGATCTCTCAGTTGTCACTTATGTATGGTACATTCACACTAAAAAAGTGGTTACCTCCTACAGATCTAAAGACAAATTTATGCTTTACTGGGAGATCCATACAGATCAATCAAATCAACCTTATTTCAATTTCAATTCATTTCAGATCAAAAGACAGGCTGTTGGTCAGACAGGGTTGCTCATTTGGCTAGCATTAACAGAAAAATTCAGATTAGGCCAGTTCTAGCTGAGCTAGTAAGAATTTTTCAGAGTGATGAAAATACTATATCATAAGAAGTCTGGGAACAGAATAAGAAGACAACAAGAAAATAATTCCTCGTTTGTTGTCACACTAGTGACTAGGTACTGCAATTTTACTTAGAGACAGATAGAGAGGCTTCAGAAGACTTCAGGTGATTAGATGGCAACACAATTTCCATCTCAAAAATGTCAAATAGCACGGACTATGAATGTAATTACCGTAGGAAAATTCATAATGTAGAGATGAGGTTTCCTTTTCCCATTCCTTCCACCTTCGGATCTGATCTGCATGAAAGAGATTCATAGTATTATTCTTCAAGATTTGGGCACCTATTGAAATTTATCCAAGATAAAAAGAGTATGGTGTTTCCTTATGCTTACCTTTGCCCTTCCCAGAGCCATTATTAGAGCACTATATGTTACATGGAAGACTGCCAAGAAAAAAATGAACACGTGCAACTGATGCAGACCATTTAGCGAGATAAGTGATACCTTGCCCTGATAAGAAATTATAGGCAGTGGCAAGAGTGTTATGCTAAATAACCATGTTGGACAGAAAGCAAAAGCAAGACTCAACTCACAGAAGAATTATAAACATAACAAGTTCAACAAGAGAGAAACTAACAATTCAGGAGGACATGAATGCTTAACTCAACATATTTAGTGCATCTATCTAGGAAAGATGCATTGTGCACTGTTTGAGATAAGTCAAGTAATATCCTTAATCTCTAAATATCACAGTATGCACAAGTCGAGTTTAGAGAAGTAAAAGTTACAGACTTACTTCAGGGCATCCAGATACTGGTGAATCCTCCTTTAAAATCCTGTGTTTCAAACTCATTTCTCTGAATGCACCCAATAAAAGCCTTCGGTGATGATCTTCATCCTCTTCTGTTTCCACTTCCTCCTGCTTGAGCCGGCATGGCAACATGGTATCTGCAGCTTTCTCAGGTATGCAGATCTTGATAATGTAGTTCTGTCCAAATGTCAGCAGTAAGGAAATGAAACCAAGAATCATCAACTCTGCACAAATCACCAAAATCATAGAGATGGATAACTTAAACCACAAATAGAGAGAGGGAAGTATATAAATGGGAATCAGAGAAAAGAAGGATCAAGTGCAAGAGTGATGCTTCTCAAAAACAAATCAATTGGGCATTTAAGTTTCATATAGTCGAAAAAAGATTATTCCTACCAGCTTTCACCTTCTCTAGAGCTTCAAACAGAGCCTTCTTGCGCCTCGCAGTGAACCACTGTCAATCAAGACCATGTCAAAAACAAATTATTTCCCAAACTTCACGGCTTCAGAAGCAGACAACATCATCCTTACTCTCCAGGATCAACGTTAAAAAGGCGGACCTACCGAACACAGGTCAGGCACAAACTGTGGAGAACTACTAACAAGAATTCTCGATGCAGTGAGCAAGCCAAGGTGCCAAAAGAACAGAACAAGGAACAAAAAAGGAGGAAGCTGAAATTAAAGATGCAGCATGATTACTCTACTCCCAAAACAACTACTCGGCAAATGCGTATTCATCCACGCGCTTTGTGAACAAAACCCGAGAAAAGAGAAATAACATTACACTTCGCGTTAAATTGAAATCAAGTTTACGTTATGAAAAGAAACAAAGATTTGATGAAACCAAACAAGAGTGAGAAGAAAAACCAACAAGAGAACATCAAAAAGGAAGAAAAAAGGAAATTTATCTCTTCAAGAACATCAAAAGGGAGAAAAATTGAACCTTTTCTTATGAAGAAATATACAAATCAAAACATATTTCCTTCACTAACGTATCTAAAAGGCAAAAAAGTAAGGGAAAAAAAATCAAAGAAAGCAAGATGCGTTTTACAGAGAAGAGGGTGAACAGCCACGCTGATGGGTCACCTCGCCTAGGCGATGCAGGCCCTTCTCCAGCACAATGGAGATGACAATGATAACAGCACAGACCGAAGCCACAGCCCACGTCGGCGTCTGGTCGAGCGCTCTCGAATTCCCACCACTACTTGCCGCCATCATCGCCACTAGTTTACCCACAAGAGGTGAATCCAGACCTAATCTTTACCGGAACAGGGAACGGAGCAGAGTCGGGAAGTGGAGGAAGGACCAAATGCGGCAGCGGGGGGTCACGATGAAGACCATTTCGGACCGGAGGGGTTTTTTGTAAGGAAACGTTCTTAATGGCTTAAACTTAATAGACCCAGTGATGCCTTTTTCTACCCGTCCCTGACGTCGCCGGTTCCTATCTGGTTTTTAATTGGGTAAAACCGTGGGACCCGATATAGCCCCACCTGTGAGGGCGCGTCGGTGGTATCTGATTTCAAAGAAACGCCGAGACGTCGGTGACATGTCATCGATAGCTTTGACGAGTACGAGAATGATACAAGAGTTGCTTTATCGGAGCGCGTGACGTCCGTAATGGACCCCAGTCTTTTTTGGGACCCACCTCCCAAAGACTGTCTCATGTTCATGAGACCTCCCTGGACCCACCGCGGGTGGGCTTGCGGGGCTCGTCTGACAAAGAACGCACGTGAGAGACTCGGTGGTATGAACAACCGGGTCGGATTCGATTACTCTTTAATCCGATTTGCAATGATTTCAAATAAAAAAATATTCGAGATAGATTTGGATGTGGATTAAAATTCAGTTACTTAAATATGTAATTGGATTTGGATTCGGATTATCCTATTTGTTGATATTTTATTAGTATATAACTTTGGATCAAACTTTTTTTTAATCTTCATATATAATTGATTTACTCAAATGTGATTTAAAAATAAATATTGAAGCCGAGTTTAGATTAAGATAAAATTATGGGTTATTGAATTCATTAATTTTTTTTTACCACGGTGTGTGAGCCAAGAAGCTTCATATTCGTCGGTGAATAAAAACATAATATAAATTTTATTTAAGTTGGCTTGCTATCTTTTTTTTTATATGAAATAAGTTATCAGCAAAAGGTCACACTCCATATTATTTAGTCCTGCATCTAATGTAGAAGATTAATTATGTTGGTTTTTGTTATTAGAATGTATCCATTACCATTAACCTTGGATTAGAATGAACTAGGCAAATTTCCTAGAAAGACTACTGATTTTTTACTGTAGAGTGCCATTGTTTTTATTTTTTCCTAGGTTGAGTTCCCATGACAAAGTATCGTGTACAACTCATTTTCTTTTTTTTTCTTTATTATATTTTAAATAATCTTACCTTCTAAACTCCTTGTCTGTGTCGAAAATTTTTGTACCAGCTTGTGACTATATAAAAATATCATTTTGTCACGAGGGTTGCCACCATTGATCTCATCGATCTAATTATTGCATATATAATATCTGACCCTTGCACAAAAGGATAACGATAAAGATATGCACTCTCCTTCTCTTTACTCCCTTGTTACTGACAATGAGAGTATGCAAGTCACCTCATCTCTTTTCTCACTTACAATTGACAATGTAAGGGAGGCATGTGAGTGACGACAAAGGCCACCCCCCTCCTCCTATGGTCAATAACTAGGGTGCACATTATGTCCTCTCTGTCCTCACCCATAGTTGACAGTTTGCCTCATTTTTTTTAAGACGATGAAAGACAAACTCGCCCTTGCCACCCCTTACCACTCTTTCTTTTAACTAACGATGAGAGCGCCCCCTCTCTTTCTTCTCCCATGATTGATAGTGTGCCCCCTTCACTTATTACAACTAACGACAAGAGATTGTAAGCAAGGGAAAAAGGTGAGTTTACAAGCGGTGGTAGCTAGGGTTATAAATGATGAGAATGACTATTTAAGGTGAAGGGGGCATCCAATGGGGCAGAGGTATGGCTAAGCGACGGGTGGAGGGCGATCATTGATAGAGGTAAAAGGGTCCTTTGAAAAAAAAGCTAATTTGGAATTTCTTTAGAGTATAAGTGTTTTGCGAGAAATTTTAAAACTATAAGATTTTTTTGAGAATTTGCCATTCTTCTTTCTTCCTTTTTCAAACATATTATATTGAACCAACAAAGAATTTAAACCAATCTAAAATAAATAATAAAATTGCTCATAAATTAAATAATATTAATATATGTATATTATTAATAAAAATAAAATAAAAATAATCTATATTAGTATATATTTTTGTGTTAATATATATTTTATAAAATAATAATACAATGATAACTTAATGACATAATTATAACCTTATAATTTAACTTAAATTTATAAAAATAAAAATAAAAATTTAAGAGTTGAATTAATCGAAAAATAGGTCTTTAATTACTTAAAAAAATATTAATCAATTAGGGCTTCACAAGATATTTTTGATTTTTCGCAAGAATTTTCATTTTTTTATAATAATAACCATGAGTTATAATGCTTTTCTTATAGGACCAAAATTAACTTATATCTTATCTTTTTCAAAATTTCTTAAATTTAAAAAAAAATAAAAACAACTTACAAATTCTTAAATGTTCTTTTTTTTTAAGCTATTAAAATACGTATATTTAATTTATTTAAAACCTTTAAAATTATAAAATAATTAGCTTTTCATTTTATACAATTTAAGGTGAATTTACCACAACTTGATTATTATTATTATTATTATTATTATTATTATTATTATTATTATTATAAAATTTTTTATGAGGTTTTAATGGCACAAAAGAAGTTTTTAAAAACTTAAGTTCAATATTTTTTGGTTCCATACAGAAACAGTGTAACTCATGTAACATATTTTTCAAAAATTGTCAAATTTTCTTAAAATCTTGTAAATAACTTAGGAATGCCTAAATGACTATATTTTTTTATTTTTAATCCATTAAATCAGGTATTTTTAAATCATTTGATCCATTTAAAAGTTTGAAGTATACGAATTTCTTATTTTACTCTATTTAAGGTGAATTTATTATAACTTTGGGACAAAAACTACTTGATTAATATTATAGAAGGTTTTATGAGATTTTAATGATACAGAAAGTTTTTGAAGACTTAATTTATATTGTTTTTGAATGGGGCATATTGGTTTTGGTTCTTATACAAAAAAACAGTATAACTCAATCTAACCTATTCCAAAAATTCTTATATTTTCATAAAATCTTATAAACAACTTTTTTATTTTTAATCCATTAAAATAGATATTTTAAAATTATTTAAGCCTTTTAAAAATGTGAAATTATGACTTTCTATTTATTTTTTAAAATGAAATAAGTTATCAAGACGTTACGTCACACTCCATCCATACTTAGTCATGCATGGAAGATCAATCATGTTAGTTGTGATTGGAGCATATCTATTATCATCATCAACTAATGGTATTTTAAACTTATCGAATTAATGCGTTAATTATCACATTGGTTGAAGATCCATTCAAAATCTTCCTACATCGGTTTTTCCTTTCCAGGAATTCTAATAATTTTGTAGGGAGTTAATAGCTAATAAATACCATTATACCAATTATTCCGTGAAAACCCAAAGGTGTCTCATAAATACTTGCCATTAGACTCGCAATTCGATTCAAAGTCTACCACTAGGAGATAGGTCGAACACCTTCTTGTTTTAGCTGACCTTGAGACTTACGTTTCCAGGATCCATCTCAAATACTATCTTGTTCGATGTATCCCTCCCTATGATCAGGCATGGCCTGATTGGATGGGTCAGATGAGTTCGTCATCCGTCAAGAATACGCTTCTGAGGTGTCTTGGATTCTAAATCCGGTAAATCGTCGTCAATCAATCTTTCCCAGAATATATACGAGGTTGCGCTGAAATCTCTATCGTAAAGCAACCGCGTACCCATCATATCTTTATCTCTCTATCGACCATCGTTTTCCTTCTCTTTCGTCTCGTTCGCTTCTGCCCTCGGGTTCTTCCAGGTCCGCCCTCTCTCTCTCTTCTCGTATCTGTAATGTCGTCTTTCTATGTTATAGATAATAGGGTAGTCTCTTTCGTTCAAGTCTTCTTAGTTGCTAGAACATTTTCCCTTTGTTTGATCGTCGTAGCGTTTTAGATTCTGAATCGTTCTTGCATGAGCAGCATGCACATGATTTGGTTTTCTCGTCTGCAAACTACTTTTATGATTCTTTTCATGTATCCCTCTGTTGCTGTTGTATTTTGTTTCTTGTGATATGTATGACATGCATAGGCCTCGATGAAAACTAGAACAAGAACGATGTCTCTTCATTTATTTCCTTAAGTCTCTGTTTCTTTCCTTTTCTCCTTGCTTTTCTGTTCTGGAGGATGTATATTGTCTCTTCGTAATTAATTGAGTGGCCATCTATATAACTTGTATGGTTAAAAGAAATCCAATATCGATCTCTGTCGAAAGTAGAATATGACGAGATACCAAATTAAGAATCATGTGACTCCGACAGACCAACCACAAAACAACACAGCTAATTATCGGTACGTCAACAGGAGGCAGAGGTGACTTCTCAAAGTAGGAATCTTAGCAGATTTCTGTATGGTTGAGGAGTATTGAGAGAGTGGTGGAGCTGCAACCAAGCATATTATATACATCACCCTCGCATCCGATTGCAGTGACGGTGGTGGAAGAAGATGGGGTTTTGGTCTCTGTTCCTGGTGGCATCCGAGCCAAACCTGCAGTTCCTGCTCATAGGCACGCTGGGGGCTTATCTTGCGTCTAGCTACAGCAATGTACTCCTTGCCAGTGCTCGCCGAGACATGAACAAGGTAAACAAACAGACGCACACACGCATCAGTCTAATTCCTTTGCATTCATCTTCGTGACGACCTAACTCATGTGTTCCTGTTTCGATAAATAGGTTGTGTTCACGGTCTTCACCCCATCTCTAATGTTTGCTAGTCTAGCAAAGACCGTCACGTTTGAGCAAATCATATCTTGGTGGGTTGAAGTTGCTTTCCTTTCTGCAAAACCAATGCTTGCAGTAATTTGACCTCATCATATTTTACCAAGCATTTGAGAACATAATTTGTCTGTCTTCTCAAGGTGGTTTATGCCTGTTAATATCGGGATTACGTTCCTCGTCGGCGGAATCCTGGGATGGATAGTAGTGAAGATCTTAAGGCCACCAAAGCATCTTGAGGGCCTTGTGATAGCTTCGACTTCTGCGGGTAATAAATACTCCATATCATCAAGGATTTGCATATATTCATGTGCATTCTCCTGAGCTGATCTGACGCATTGTCTCAACTCTAAATGCAGGTAACCTCGGCAATCTGCTGCTGATAATTATCCCGGCGATCTGCGAAGAGAATGGCAACCCCTTCGGAGACAAAAATATTTGCAGCTCTCGTGGACTCTCCTATGTTTCTTTCTCCATGGCGGTAAACAGTACAGCAGACTTGAGTCGTGTGAGGACTTCTAGAGATCTATCTGCTTCTTTGGAAACTTAGCGTTGCGAGTGTACTGTACCTTCATGCAGCTTGGGGGATTCTACATTTGGACGATAGCCTACGGTCTCATGAAGAATGCTGGTAAAGTATATCATGGGAGCCATCTTGTCAAGGAAGATGGTGGTGGAGTCTCTACAGGTCAGGAGAGTATGCTTTCAATATCAGTGAAACCAGTGGAAGAAGTTGGACGAAACCAAATTGTAAGTTCCAATCATAATGTCTGACAAGAAGAAGAGATATCTCACATAAGAAAGCATCTTAATTTTCTTTCTTTTGTTGAGGAAGAAAAGGATGACACAGTCAAGCTAATTTTCTTGCATGCAGGAAGTTCCACTACTACATGATAAGGGAGTGAAGTTATGGGAGAAACTGAACGGAATTCTCCACAATATTGTCGAGGAGTTGATGGCTCCACCAACTGTTGCAGCCGTATGATCTCATGAACACCATCTTTTTGGAATCCAGTAAAAAAATTGGACCGAAAGAGCAATTCTCACGCATCATATCTCTTCATTTGTATCAGATTATAGGATTCGTGGTCGGTGCTATTCCATGGCTGAAGTCGCTATTCATAGGAGCAAGTGCACCTCTCAGGGTTGTTCAAGGCTCCATCAAACTATTAGGGTGACTCCTATTTTGTTACATCCGCTACTGTTCAAATACAAATAATCCTCTCTATGAACACAAGTTACTGATACGATGATCTGACTGTTGCAGTGATGGCACAGTACCCTGCATTACTCTCATTCTTGGTGGAAACTTGACACAGGGTAAAGTTCTACTTAGGTGTGATCTTAGCTTTTGTGGTGTCTGTATCTTAATCACTTAGCTAAACATTTTGAAACATGTTCAGGATTTCACAAGTCGCGCATCAGTCGTAAGGTGATCTTAGCAATCGTTTGCGTTCGGTACATGATCCTTCCCGCGTTCGGGATCGGTGTGGTGAAAGCAGCATACGAATTAGGGTTCGTGCCATACGATCCACTTTACCGATACGTGCTAATGATACAATTTACTGTTCCACCTGCCATGAATATAGGTAAGTTTTCTTCTCCTTCTCACCTAACTTGATCGAACACAGAGAAACGGAGCCGCTGAGTTCCCTGCTTCAGATCATTTGAGTTCCTACTGGTAAACAAAGTGTTGTTCTCGAACGAATTTGATGTCTCATTTGGGTTCCGATGCAGCTACCATGGCTCAGTTGTTTGATGTTGGCCAAGAGGAGTGCTCTGTCATCTTCCTGTGGACTTACGTGATCGCCACCGTCGCACTCACCATTTGGTCAACAATCTTCATGTGGATCTTATCTTAGAATTATCACCAAGTTTATCTCACTCCAAGGCAGCGGAGGCAAATTCTATGCTTCTCTCTGTTACTCAAGAGAGACGAATTCAGAAGAATTCGAAGGTCCCATTCTTTTGCAGCATAGATAATTATGGGTTTCATGAGTTTCAGCCAGAAGGCTTTAGTTAGCAGAGGATGATGTCTACAAAGTGTTTGTTATTACTTTTTCTGTGTTAAAGCTTCATCCCATTATTATAGATTACTAGAGTTTTAGATCTTTTCACAGAATGATCGCTGAACATAAGGGAGGCACCACATGATTTCTATATGTTCTTTTATGTTTACTTGTTAGTTGAAGATGTAATCAACCTGAGTTCAAGATGTATTATTAATGAATTTGGTTACACGGACCGTAAAGAACTAACTGATGCTACTGTGACACCAAAATCCATTTTCTAAAATGTGTATAATAAATAATACTATACAAATATAGGTATTTTAAAAAGAGTATATAAGGACTGGGTAGAATAATTAAAAAGAGTAGCCTTAGAAAAAAGATTCTTTCAGATACTATCAGGTATTTTACTTGAAAATCCTTTAGGAATGCTTTCAAATACAATGGGGTATTTTACTTATAAAATCCTTTTAGGATTGAACTTTTATCAAAGTTACTCTTCTATTGATTTTTACCTGAGCATGCTCCTTTTTTTAACAATTTTATGAAAATGCTCCTCTATCTTCTAACACCTTTGACGTCTACGTCACTTTCGATCGTCGTTGCCTTTGCCCATGATCGTCGTTACCTGCCCCTTGTTCCTATCATGAGCGATGCTCTGCCTCCTCTCTTCCCTTCGCCCTTCTCCTCCTCCATTGCCTTTGTGCAGCATCACTCATGGGTGATAACCTTGAGGAGACGATTACCATTTTGCTAGCACCCTCGACCACTTCTGCTCTACCTACTAGCGAGGGCACCAATGATAAAAGCAATGGAAAGATGATCACCTTTCCCTTGATGAAGAATGTCTGTGAGGTGACCAAGGAGGAGGAGACAGGAAGAACATAAAAGGAGAACAAGAGGTAGGAGCACCGCTCTCAATGGGTGCAAGGGGCAACAATAATAATCATGGATTAAGACAATCATAATCGAGATCAACAACGACGAAAGAGACAATAGCCGATAATGACTAAATGATTCATTAAGTTGAAAAAACAAACAATCAATTAGAGGGATAGAGACAAGAAAACAACTCAAAGATAGAAAGAATGAGAAAAAAACCTTGTTCATAATCTACCGAGAGCTTAACGAACCAATTACGACTTTTTCATTAAGTTGAAAAAAGCCTTGTTCAATTAAAAACCAATTAGGGAGAACCATTTAGTAAAAGTCCAATACCAAGGGCTTTTTAGGTTAAATGCCAATACAATCTACAATTAGTTTTGGGTTTACGTGCACTGCTCAACAATATAAAGGAATCCTACTACAAAGACTGAACAAAAAAGGACTCGCTATCTAAGCATTTTAACTGCATCGAAACCACGTTATGCAAGCACTTCAGATTCATTTCAAGTGGTGAAGAAAACACGAAAGGTCAATCACGACTGTGCCAGACGTGATATGTGAATGATCTTTGTACATCTACTGGTTTCTGTGATTACACAAACCATAATATGGAATAAAACAAGATGCATATACCCCACAAATGGAAAAACATCATCAATTTTCCTTAACAGTGGAACACACAAACCTAAATAGGACTTTCAACTTTCTACTAATCCAAGACCCAATAATGCAGATAAACAACAGAGGACCATCTCACTATCAAGAATATAACTCATTCACGTACAAGCACCACCAGATCTACCAAATCCTAAAGACATAATCTGCTAAATTGTATTGAATGAATGGATATCTTCATGCTACTAGAGAAAATCATTCTTATCAAGTCTCACAATGCATGGATTTTTGACACTTTACAGAGCAAGCATTCAAGGAACTGATTGCTTAATCCACGTTTCCATTAAAACTGGCTTGCAACATCGGTCAACACCTTTCAGGCTAGGCGATATCAATAACTGGAGCAACTAGATGAATCTTCAGATATCAAAGTGTGTTAGCCTCCAAACTGATCCATTAAATATACTTAACTCAATTAGCCAGTGATAGCATTGTCCAGCTGAGTCCTGCTAACAAGGACGCCTTCTTCCCATATCTCAGTCCACCTATAAAGGGCAAACATCATAAAAGGTTAGCCCACTAAAAACCGTGAGACTAGGAAAGTGTAGAAGACGACAATAACAGGGATTCTCAAAATTTTAAGAGAAGCAAATTTTGTAACATGAATTGCTTCTTATAAAATTTTCCGTAGGTAATGTGTCATTGCAGACTCAAGATCCAAAGAGATTCATATGACGTGAGATATTAGAAAAATTTTCCCATAAATATAGCTCTTTTTATATCATGATAAACAATGCATAGTTCACTTTGAATGTCCCATCTCTGATATTTCGCCAGACAAATTTTTAGCTTGTTTGGCGAAACTTTGAATGCTTAGACCACTTTACTCAACAGTATGGTTGTGGGATTCAACATTTTCAATATCTTTCCAAAAACCAATTATCATTTAGATGTGTTATAAAGAAATACTCTTAAAGTAGGCTGATGACTTGAAAGAGAAACCACAAAATGATACCATCATATGAAGTATGCTTGAAGTTTAAATGAGATCATGATATTTTTGTGTTAAAAAAAAGATATGCCATCCCTAAACTACATCTTACCTCTGAGCATGACAATACAGATTTGTAGCTTAGAATTGCAACAGGTCTAAAGTCAATTGCATCTAGGAGAAAAGACTGTAATTACACAATATGTTTATCATGAACCAGATAACCAAGTGAAGGGAACAAGTTATGGGTCCATAAGTATGCATATGCAGTAACACATTATACTGAGACTGCATAGGTCTTAAGTGATGCAGACATATGAACATTGTCACATAAACTAATTTTTTAAACCATTATACTTCAATCTGGCATAAAATGCCATTGACTAGGATTAAATCTCAATGCTAAGGTCAAACAAGGATGCATTCCAACTTCAGTTGTACCAATTATTAAATGCCACAAAGATGGAGGCAAAGGAGTTCCACTCTGCCTGAATTTTCTTAACATCGTTTTTCCTCAATATGTCATATGGATAAACTTCAGTCCATGTCCAACACGTTTAAATGTGATAACCACAAAAATCATACAGTTTATATTAAGGAATTATAGTTTTCTGCGTATTGAAGTGAAGATTTCAATAATAGCTCAAGATATAGTTAGATCTGCAGGTTATGTAACATCTGAAAAAATAGCATGGAAAAAGATATAAAACAAGCACAATTTTTTGACAGAAAATACAGGAATTACAATCAATTATACACACAGAAAAGCTTGCCCATCAGTTTTTATTGACCAATAAAACATAATAAATAAATAGGAGGTATGTACCTTAATCCATCAATATCAATGCACAGGCCTTGGCCATGGCGCCAACCATTTTTAAAATTGCCAAAATATATACTGCCACTCTTAGAATAAAATCTCCCTTCTCCGTTGGCCTTTCCCTTCCAAAAGTTCGCAAACCAGCGGTCCCCACTATGAAAATAGAGCCAACCCTGCACGAGTATACAAAATCTATCATGGAGGAAAACTATAGAGTCAATAACTTTCACTTTCTATGTACTGAAAAAAAAAAAACATTCCATGAAGGTACTATATTAAGACAGCAAAAAATATCATATACAATTTGACCTGAAGAAGGTAGTTCTCTGATTGAGGTTTCCAACATTTTCATTGGATGTTTACTTAACATCATTTCGCTATTTAATTTTACTTTCCGTTAACCCTCTAAAAAAAAGTCCCCTTCTTTTTTCCTTGTTTGATTTGAAAGCTGTAGTTGTCTTTTCTTTTGGTTTTTAATTTCTCTCTCACATGCTCACACTCAATCTCAAATCAAGAGAAAGTCCCTATCCCATTCACCTCCATTCACTGCTCACTACCACTACCACCTACTCCTCTTCCTCCTCTCTCATCCTCTTTATCTTTGCCTCCTCCCCCTCCTTCATGCTTCTTGATATCAACGTATGCCGGCATACCATGTGTCGGTACCACTAGTACCTAACAAACCCATACCAGTGGACATCTGAAATATTAAACCATGCCTAGACGATCACTCTCATCAACCATGTTGGATGGATTCCAAGAATATTAGAAGCACCCGTTTCCTTGATGTGCTAACAAAGTTTACAAAACCTTGTAAGCCATCACATTTCCTGACAGCGGTTGTGCTTAACAGTTTTATGCTGTAGACCTTTTGTTGCACACAATGTATCTTGACTACTAGTGTAATAATCTAACTCTGTTTATGTGTGTTTCTTTGGTTAAATTTTTTATAACCTCTTAAAGCATAGTTGACTTTAATGTATCACAAAAGATGAAGAGTAAAAAAAGTAGTCTACCGCATTTGCATGGTAGCTGCATATGCATAATGTAGCATGTGAAGATTTTCATTGACCTAAATTGTCAAAGAAAAATGTTATGCAACCAGAACCAAAAATACTTGCGGACACCACTACAGTAAGTTAAATATGATCCCAACATGAGAGCATGCAAGCTCTTGACTCTGAAACACCAAAATTATATTTAAAAAAACAAACTATGAGTCACTGGTTTAGGAAGGAGGCCACTTATTTGATAACCAATGGCTTGAAGAGCAACAATATGGTAAAGCAGAGAGGGATGAGTTATAAACTTCAGTTGCATCTGCCCTTGATCCAGTTCTTATAAGTTACAGCTATGAACGATTAATGTTGGAAGCTCTGATGTTAAAAGTAACTCAAATACTTGATCAGTTAACATAAATGAAAGATAGGTTAATGTGCATGCAGCCTTTTGTTAGAAGAAACAGATACATAATACAACCATAATACATTTACAAGAATTATATACTTACAGTATTCTTCAGTTTCTTTACCATTGAGTCTATACAAGACCCTTTCTTAGTATTAAATCAGTTTATAAGTTAAAAGCAAGAAACTAGTGGCTTTTTAGCATATGTAGAATATCTATTAGCAAACATATAGTTTAAGACGTGTCACAGAGTGGAAGATTCACATTTAGTAAAATGGAAATTTGATTACATGGATGCAATGTTCTTAATATGGCATGTGAAAATTAATTGAGCCTAAAGCAGGAGGTAATTAGAACTGAGAGGATAAGTGTACATACATTTTAGCAAGAAAGTGAACTTCTGCTTAAGTCAGTGAAATTATAGGAATCTTCTAGCAAGAAGTGTGATTATGTTCTCTTCGAGTAAGATAATCAAGCCATATATATGTTAAAACAAAACCCTCTACATCTACAAGCACTTAGGATAAACTGTGAGGATTTGGTGGATATTATCTGCAAGACAAATGGAACAAAAGATGGAAACTGTACCAAAATTTCATACCTTTCCATGCATAAGATCATCCCTCCACGATCCTTGGAACACATCTCCATTACTGTAGTACAATGTACCTAGACCACACCTCTTTCCATTACGCCACATGCCATCATAAAAGCTTCCATCTTTGAATGTTAGACGGCCCTAAATTATAAAGTTGACATGATAAATCAAATAATTCTGATTTAACACCACACAAGCACAGAAACTCTACTTCACATAACTTGATAGGGCACACTTTAGCTCCTTAAGTTACATTTTTCTATTCTTATCTAGAAGTATACCTTTCCTTCAGGAAGACCTCCCTGGCATCTTCCTCTGTAACTTCCTCCTCTAAATTGAATTTCTATGACAGGGGTCCAACTTTTTTCTGATTCTCTTTCTGCTTCCTGCAAAAGTTGCAAGTATAGATGTATTTAACAATAGTCAACACAGCTAAAAGGATTATGCTTTCAGCAAAAAGTCCATGAGCTCATGACAGAATCTCCATAATGTAATTGTTTATCTCAGACCAGAAATACTTATAAGCAGTTTGGTTCAAAAATAATTATAAAAGTTATTCAATGATAACTTACCAAACAACTATATTTTATATAAGATACATACTGATCATGTGGTTAGACTTATCTGATTGAAGGCTGTCTCTAACAGAATAACCTCTTCAAATAAAATGGTAAAAAAAAGATTAATTCCATTCTCTTGGTTATCATGTTGATGGTTAAAATTGAATTCTTTTATTCAGAAACTAAACAGGTTACTGTTTTCCACTTAATTATGGGTTAACTGCATTTCTTTCCTTGATGCTTGAATTGAAAGGCCCCTCAAAGAACTCCTGAACTTCAGATATTTGCTAAAAATAAGGATCCAAAGGTCCATGAAATGTTTTCATATGTAATGTTGGTCATGATACAAACATTGGTTCAGGATCATTATAGAAATTAGCATAACAAAGATAATTATGGAAAAGTAAAACAACATTTACACTACACCAACCTGCAGGTACAAAGCTAAAAGATCAAATAGTAAAACAAACCAAGGTCTGCCATACTGAGTCGTACCACCCGGTACGGGTGGTACGCCCAAAAACCCCTCGTATCGGACGATATGGGGTAATATCGAGCGGTAACGGTCCATATCGAGTGGTAACGGTCGACCGTTACCGCCTGGCACCACTCGATGACGGTCGAAATCGACCGTTACCGCACTGTAGCAGTGCTATAGTGCTCCAACGGTCAATTTGACCGTTGGAGCCCTTTCTCCTCTTATTTAAACCATTCTTCTCTCCTCTATTTCATTATATTCTCTTAAACTCTCTCTCAAACTTTTTTTTTTCTCTCCTAAACTCTATAAAACAACGATTTGTGAATTCAATCGAGGTTAATTTAGGAAGATTAAGAGGAAGAACTTTCTAATCAAGAGGTATGTATTTGTTTTCTTTAATTAGAGAGTAATTAAGATTTTACACATGCCACTCAAGATTCAGATCATGAAACTCGACAAGGTACTAGTCAAGTTTATGCGCGGAAGGGGAAGGGGAAGAGGAAAGCAGTGGATGAATATGAACAAATGTGATAGAGCATACATGATATAGACACAGAAAGAGGCTCATCGTATTCACAACCATCGTATTATGGAGAATCATACGTGCAACAACAGTATGGTGATAGTTGATCATCCTTCTCTAAGCAACAGCATACTACAGAACAGCACCAATATATGCCTCAAGAGCTGCCTCGGACAAATATGATTCATGACAATCAATCTACGATCAACACCACATTGATGCATCAATGGCATACGGTGTATCAATACACTATGTCATGTGATCAATTTCATGATTGGATCCAACAAACGTATCATATTGATATGTATCGGATCGAGGACCCCAATCCACCACTCGTGGAGGCTCGTCGTTCGTTTTGATGGTAGAATCAACAATCAGGTATATCTAGATATGTGATTATTTAATTCATTTGAATTTTAGAGTTTATATTATAACAAAATAGTCTAACAATTCAACTGGTTTTTCTGTAGATATTTCAATCTATAACGGGCTGAAATACGAACCTCGAACAAGACTACCTCAAAACCCGAAAAAGATATGTGATACTATTCTTACCTAAGTTACATTGATTTTGCTAAACTTATACTATTACTATATTTATTTGTAACTTGAAAACCCTATCCTAACTTTTTTTTAATTTTCAGGTATTTTCGGAGGGTTAAATCGGTGAAATCAGGTGTACCGCTCGATACACCGTACCGTACCGTATCGAGCCCAGGTCGAAACGCTGGTACAGTACGGTACGGGGAACCTTGAAACAAACTATCATAAACTTTAAAAACATACCTTAAAGTGGCTGGAGTGAAATTTAGCCATGCACACAATGCAGCTCGGCAAACAAATTATAATGTATAGCTACTCTAATGATGGAAAGAATGTGACCAACAACCAGAACCAAGTGATGTGTTAAGACTGTCAGTTTCCCGACCTGATTGTTTCTTGAGGGTTTCATTCTTTCCAAGTTTTTCTTAGCATCAAAAGGACTTGTCACTTTGCAAAGCCAAGCAATCACCTAAAGCAAAGTTATAGGTAGATGGTGACCCAAATAAAGAATGTCTAGATTAACTGCCGTGATACTCAATCTTGCTCAGGTGAATTGCATCTAAATTAGTTTCTAACACTTGTCCCTTAGTTCTAACAAACCAATGGGTTTAAACCAAATTCTCAAGCAAGAATTGGACCAAAAATAGATATTACAATTTTTTTTAACTAGATATTACAATTACTCAATGTAATTGGCACAACTTGTTTTCACCGAGGGTGAGGCCTCATGCCCCTAGACACTCATGTAAGGTGTGTTGCAGTGCCTATACTTCCTGTACCCCCAGGAGATGAAATAATGGTGGTGCATGCCTTAACGGCTTAGGCACTATGCATCATGCACGCCTCACTATATTCGCTTCAATGGGCATATTTCCAAACCAAAAACCAATAGCACACCACCCATAGTCTATAGCTCTTTCTCAACATCTCAGTTCTGTGTCATCCATCACCCTTACATCATGTTCTAAACAAATAGGTGAGCAAAGGTGACAACTCCCACATTGACTGAGAAGACAGGATCCTGGGTAACTGATGACATCAGCCAACTGAAAGCAAGCAAGTGCTTTTACCTTCTCTATATGGTCATTGTTAAGGTCAACTAGAAACCACATGGCTTGATGTGGCTGGTGGTATGGCATTAGTGTTATCCCATATCAAGGCCAGAATGTGCAGCTACACAGTGTGGCAACCTTGATTATCCTAAAGAGATAACTTAGACACTCAACTGCCAAATATTGTCATACGTGTCTTTAGGGTCAGATGTCAACCTTCTTTTAACAAATATACTGATGTTCGAATAGATCCTTGTAACAAAAAATTTCATTCAATATCACAAAAGCTTGACAACTCGTATTTTTACCTAATTTATTGCAGATGTTGAAGAACTACATGCTCCATATTGCAAAAGCTTGATAGTAACCGTGGACCTACATCACTTACAGCTTTCATTGTAGATCTAGAAAGTCTAAATTGTATATATGAAAAAAATATTCCAGAAATGGAGGATATCAAGCATGGGAATTACATAGGCAATAACTAAATTGGTTGATAATACTATTTTTTATCAACTTATTATATGCTATACAAGAAAATTGCATTTTACCAGCATTGATGCAGCACGGGCAGAAAGCAATCCTCCATTACGACATTCATTTGAATTTCCACCCTTTATCATCGTCACTGCTGAATTATAGAATCCTAGAACAGCCTCCAAACCTGTATCCATCACTGCACCTCTAGAAGCAACAGTTTGGCTATTCAAGGATTCTTTATTGTCGTCACAGTCATCCAAATTGTCTGGGATCCTTGGGTCATTATAATGATCAGGAAAAATCTCGGTTTGTTTTATACCAACAGGAAGACAAAAAGTTTCCATTTCATTTGCCTTGTTAGTTACATGTAAAGCACACTCTTTAGCCCATAGCTGTGCAATGTCGAATCCAGGACCAATATTCTGAATACTAGGTTGCTCATTCTCAATACCTGGCTGTTCTGCATAGCACAATAAATCCAGTTCAATATTGTAAGCATGTTAAAAGTTTAACAAAAAGATTCAACATTAATTGGAGAATTGTCTGAAGAAGGAAAATATGTTTAATGAATCTGACATACCATTTTTAGTTTCATTACTGTTTTCGTGGAAAAGTTCATGACTCCACTCTGAAGATTTAGCTTCACTTTCGACTTCAGAACTTGTTATTCTACAATAAGAAGACAACAAAAATATATATCTCCACATTTTCCAGTACAATAGTATGAAAAAGAATGAACAAAGAAATTTGATGAATTTGGAGTGTCACATACCCCATAGATACATCATTTTGTATTTCTTGAGGGCACTGATTAAGATAATCAATAGCACAATTGGCTGAATCCAAATTTGAGATGGTCCCATTATCTGAGGAGCACGAGGCATCCACTATGGGTTTAGAAGCACAAACTGCTGCATCATTTTGTGGCTGGGAAAAGCCCCTTCCAATGAGTGAGGAGAGAAACGGAAAATGCAGAGCCAGACTTGTCAAAAGGCCTTTCTTATGAGAAACAACATTCTGACTACTTCTGAGAAGAAAGGAAAATGTATGTATCTTAGAAAGGCATACGCAATGTCATTTTCAAACATGGATGATTTGCATAGAACTAATTCTGATGCCATCAGTAAATGAAACATGCAACAGATATTAAGTGAATCATGTTGATTGAGTACATCCAGAACCATTAACAAGATTCAAACAAGCTTTTCTCATTTGCTCCTCTTCTGTTTTCTCAGTTTTGTAATAATCTAACAAATAAACTTCTCCGATGACTTGGTTTGGCTTTGAACAATATCCATTAAATACTACTGATTACTCTAATGATGGTACCTGCTTCATTTTCTATGATTTTCTATAAATACATAAATAGTTGGAATTGCTGAGTGAAGATGTCTACAATGGGTTTGCATAAACCACAGAGTATACAACTAAAATTAAGTGAACGGGTTTGACAGGGAAACCCAACCTCTGGACTATACTTACATCTTGGTCATGGCAAACTGAAGTCCTGCCAACCATATTGAGAAGTTTAAAACATTTCCTAATTACATCTGGAGATGTGGGCACCCGAAGATGAAGCCCATCGAGAAGTTCAAAATATTTCCTAGTTACTTCTGGAGCTGTGAGCATCCAAAGATGATGCCCACCCACATTGGAAGTAAAATGACCTCCATGACAACTTTATCTAACTATTAAATGCAAGAGAACATCAAGAGTAGGCACCACAATAAATTGGTCCTAAAAAAAGAAAGGGATGACCAGAATAACCAATCACTTGGACAAACTGGAGATGGAAATTGCAAATAATGAGGACTCCTTGCCACAATTTGATGATAGCAAAAGAAATGTAACACATAAATGACCTTAGTAAATACAGCAAATCCTGACTGACATAGTATATCAACATTAGAAAGTCCTAATTGTCAAAGGCCTGCCTTAAACACATTATTGCATAAGGTTACATGAGGCTAAGATTTAGATCCTTGCCACAGAAGAAGCAATGATTCACTGAGGCACACCTCAGTTTTCCAATAGGTTGATGCCTAAAAACTTGATTTTTCTCAAGATGTAAATTGGAGATAAGATATTCCAGAAGGCCATAAGCTTAAAATCTCCTAGGATATAAAAAAGAAAGTAACATATGGCAGATCTTGAATTTCCTAGGATATAAAAAAACAAGCATCTCCTCTTGACAAAAACACTTCCGACATAAATCAAAGATGTCTATGTCTACAAGGACTGATTGAAAAGATGAATAAACTTTCAAAACAACATCTATATGGAAACTTGGGAAACAAACGTTGACATTGTCAATTAACTTGAACAGACATGGATGCAGAATCATGTATATCTATATATAAATCTTTGTGAATATCTGTATGTGTAACTGTACACATATATGTACATCTTTTGGACTAAATAGTACTCTTTAAGTTGTATCAGACAGTTCCACTTCTAAACCTGAGTATGTCTTTTAAAACAAGTGAAAGAAGTCACAGTTTCCATGATCACTTACCCAACAATCAAAAGTGTAGTAAGGACTAAATTTGATTCCAGATGAGGTTCTTGAACTGTAGAAATTATGATTTCACTTTTGGATTCTGCAATTTGACGGAAGGTAATAATAGCAGAACGTACATCACTTTCATTTACACCAGATGCACTTGCAAAGGTGAATATAATTGGGCCATTAAAATCCTGTCCATCAGCAAAACCTGAAATGTCAATATTTAAGTTTCACTAGAATAGCATGCAGATATAGAAGTATCATTACATGTTTGGTGAGACAAACTCGCGATGCAAACTCAATAAAATTAGAACTGACAACACTCCATTGTTCCTCTCCTTGCAGGCTTACAGTTACTTGACAGTACTACATGGTAAGTCTCAAAGGTTGGTGTTTCTATTGTTTGCAGCCAACACACAGGATAACCCATAAAAAAGTATGTTTCATTAACTCCATTTTGACAGAATGGTCAACTAAAAAGTTATTATGTCGTATAACTTCTCACATAATACAATTCTTTGGTTCCATGTATATTAAAATAAGTTGCCACAAATAACTAAATCAGTGATCATATACGTCACTGTCTTCATCTTCGTCACAGGGAAAATAGTTGCTAAAAAATGATGCAACTCTTGAGAGACATGTCATTTATAATGGCTTGTGCATAGAGCTAGCATGAACCTGGATAAATTGAAACTGGTTGAACTGCTGTGTCTCTAAAAGCATCAAATTTGCCATGGAGGGGAGGAGGGGAGAAGTGGCAACACAAGAGAGGAGGGAATGAAACGATGGAGGACGAGGGAAGGAGAAGAGGACATGGTGCAGAAGGAGAGGGGGGAAGGAAGCGGCGACACAGGAGAAAAGGGAAGTAGGCAGCAGAGGAGAATGAGGAGAAGAAGAAATCCAATGAGGGCTCTCAACGACAGCCACAAGCTGCGAGTGAGCGGCAGAGGATGCAGACGTAGGAAAGAGTGCATGATAGGATAAGTTGGGCTTTTATTTTTATTTTCAAAATAAAAAAAAAACTAGCTGGGCCTAGTCACACCCGATATGCATAAAGATCAAGGTGCTTAATCAAATTACCATACACAAAAATCAGAGCCTGAGCTATACCTCATGAGAATATATTTAGCCTCACTAGAAATTGGAAAATCCCAATATGCAAGTACCAAAGATAATGAAAACAAAAGGTGCACTACAAAAATGAAAAAGAGAATGATAGAAGCAACAATAGACTATGGACATAGAAACTAACAGAATAAATCCAAAATAAGTTTGATGACAAGTGCTCCATATAAGCAACGATGATTACAATCACAAATGCAAAGCATGGTCATTATCCAAATATGATTTTGCTCATGCCAAAAATTCGAAAACAAATTCAAAATATCATTGGTCTTCACAAATTTCAATTCAGGTTTGTGAGGAATTCTCATAGGATAAGAATGCTTTTAGGAGGGAACTTTGGGTCACAACATTAACCTTTTGTGAGGCCAATGAAGCTTGACAACTCAACCATTGAACTGCTCTGTTCAAAGATCTTATGAATCTCATAATTAAATGGTAACAAGCAGAATGATATTTCTATATGGAGAATTAAGGGTCAACCTAAGCTGGACAAGCCTATAACTTTCAATCCCTGCCTTTCCATTTAAAACTTTTAATTGTTGCCTTCTTATACACAATTACTACTGTGTTATATGTTTCAAAAAACAATTAAGAATTTGAAAGGAAACTTGTTCCATCTTTACATTTCAAATGACGACAAGGTATACATGATTGTGTTAAAAACAAATTTGATGAGTTATAAAGCTAATACATTTATTGGACCAAGTTGTACCGAAAGTTCTTGAATAGAAAAACTAGGATAAAGTTGATAACATTAGTTAGCCGATCTGACCCAGAGAAAATCGTAGTACCTTATTTAATTTCATGATTCCACTTATAAACTAGAAATAATCTCCTCTGGTTGCATTCAAATTAACTCTGCACAAAGTAGCAGGAAATAGCTTGGATCTTTGCCATCCAGAAGAGGATGTCAACCCCCAAATGAGGACAAATATAAGTGATAAACAGCAAGTTGTAAGGAAAATTATGATTCAAATAAGAATATACAAATAACGAACAGTCACAACTCACAAGTAAATCTAGTACCTTTCTACTGCCACCAAGAAAAGGACAATGGACAATAGCCTGTTTAATTGATGATTTAATGTCATAGCCAGCTCCAAAACCAACTTTAGCTTCTCCATAGCTTTGTAAAATCTGGTAATAAGTGCTAAATAAAAATCATGTATAAAAGTCATAAATATGAATAGATATGATAGATCACCAGATATCCTACTTTTTCTATTTCCATTGGTCCAAGTTCTTTCATCTGTCCATCTGGTGAATTCTGAAACTTCAGATGAGTCTCCTGGCAATAAAAAATGATAAGTAGTCTGGCGAAAAGATGCCAGAATTTGAGGATATGATTGCATGGAAGACAAAGAACTTACAGATATCATAATAGAAATTGTGCTTAAAGCCAAGAAGACAGCATTATTTGCAGTTTCCAGAGCTTCAGCAAGTGTTTCTACTTCTCTTTTCAGTAAAGAATCTGCTTCAACCACTGCAGTCGAGAAAAACAGAAGATATTACAAGCAACCACGTAGAGAGTAGCAAGGTGCTAGTGGAAATCAAACAATCCCAGAACATTTGCTACTAAAATAAGACAAGACTTATTGCAATGTAGATTACATGTAAACTGAACAAAACATTATATGGATAATAAACCAAGGTAATTTTTAATAAAGTCTTTTAAGTAGTGACCTAGAGAGCAAAAGAAGTTAAATTTACAACACAATGATCCATGCATACTCCATACTCAAAGACCAAATTCTATATATTTAAAATATTTTGAATTTGATTCATGAATGATCTTTTCATATAGAAATCTCTGATCAACGATAGAACAAGATCTGTTTTGCATCATATCTAACTGTTCGGACCGAAGAAGTAATGTCACTCGATTATTATCAAACTTACTGCAATCTTTTTCTGTCCACGAGGGTCCCACCAGAGCGCCTTCTACTTCTAATAGGCCATGAACTAGATCAGAATCATTCTCAACGAATCTATAACGAGTGATCCAATTTTTTTCATCAAGTCCAGGTGAAGACCAAAGATCTTGAGCGACCGATCCGGCAGAACAACTCAAAAGATAAAGAAGTATCGTTAATTTCTTCATGCTCGTTCCAAGTTTGAAGTACCATTTGTACAAATAAGAATCCCCTTCTGATCTCTTCTTCATATAGATAGATATAGGATCTATGGTAATTTTTAATAAAGTCTTTTAAGTAGTGACCTAGAGAGCAAAAGAAGTTAAATTTACAACACAATGATCCATGCATACTCCATACTCAAAGACCAAATTCTATATATTTAAAATATTTTGAATTTGATTCATGAATGATCTTTTCATATAGAAATCTCTGATCAACGATAGATTATATGGATACAATGATTATAAATTTACAACACAATGATTACATGTAAACTTAGAAGTATATTTTGTGTAACAGCCCTTCCTATCTGGTAGAAAAGGATCCCATGATCCTGAACCGATATTACCTGGGATCGCAAATCCCAAGTTTGTCTATGAAGAGCTAATCTAATTGTATTAGTTTCTATAATTGATTTCTTCTATGTAATACTAATTGATAGAGCCTCATTGATAAGTGCTACAAGATCTCGTACACTGGAACCCATTGTTATGGACCCCAATCCGTTAGTATGAAACATTTTCTTTTCCAAGTGAAATCCCCTAGTATATGAAAGAATGAAAAAGTGCTTTCGTTGTTGCGGAATAAGAAGCCTTTGTATCTTAATGCATGTATTTAATTTATTCGGAGCTATTAGAGCGGGATCCACTTTTTTGGGGAATATGAGTCGAAGCAATAACAAGAATATTTCTAGTGGAACATCTTTCACAATCTCTAGAGAGATAGTTCTCTAATAATGGCAAAATGTGGGAATGTCATATCTCCGACATTGTCAGCTGTCTATTTCTAATGCTATTCCGAACAAAGCTCTCTTGAATTACAAGAGCATTCCTAGACATAGCATCTTTTAGTGTATGATAACACTATGCAACCTATCATTTATCGCAGCAAGTTAGCTTTCAAAAGAGATGCATTATACAATGCAGATCTTGAACAGTATAAACTATAAACCATGTTACATTACCTTATTTGTTGAATGCAAATTACAAAATGATTATAGAGCGTCAATTTATTTCCTTGTTTAGCTACACATGAACAACCCAAGCATCACCTGGAATTGATCAGAATCAACAACAATAGTGAGGCCCCTGCTTATTCTTGAGTCCCAGCATAACCCCGACCCAAAAAATCAGGTCCTTTGGAATTGGCCGTCAATCCTCTACCAGCCAATCTAATCTAGATCAGCAATACTTGAAAAGATAATCAAGCCAACATATATTTATCACTATCAAGTTGGCACTTTGCAACTATCAGATAAAAAAGATCTGAAAGTTTCATCGTGTATGCCAATAGGCAAAATGCTTTTGAATACCTTCCTCATATATAGTATAGTCAGCAAATATTTTAATGACAAACGATAAGCACAATTGGAACATTTTGACACAGAGCATTACCATATATAACATGGCTTTGAAAGCTTAAAGCCCAGCATACTGGGAGTTTAAACAGAACAAGTTGACACCTGTTGATGACTGCCAAATAGGTCTAAATTTGTCTTTCCACTAATTCTGTATATTGGAACAATTAGAAAATGAGCCCACTTACAACACAGCTAGCAAAGATACAGTCTACAATCACAAGTTTTAGCGAAAGGAAACAGTTCCATCATCTAAAACATCCAAGAGATCATTTAAGAAATATCAGAAGCCAAGTAAAAGAATAACCTTACCAATATGAAAGTGCGAGCAATCTTTAAGTTGGATTTCCAATTTTTTTACCTGCACATCCATCCAGCATTAGGAATTAACAATGAAATGCAACTAGCTCATCAAAACTGCAATGCTGAAACTGGTATATTATAATTTCACAAGCAAAAACAATAGAAAACTCGAGAATCTGACAATCAAAGTAGCAGCTCTCAAGTTCTAGAAAATTTATTAACAAGACAAATTTTGATATGGAATAATGCACAGTTCTACACATCTAGAGATGTTTACCACTCTTAGTTTCACTAACAGTGATTCCAAAAAAGAGGTTGACAATGGACTGAACTAAATATAACCAACAACAACATTTAAAATCACTATTACATGATCTTAAGAGATGGTTGGATGATGTTATTCTTCTCGGATGAAATAAGAGAACGCCGTAGTCCACCCTTGAAGTATCAGCATAATGCACTTTGAGCTAGTAATGTTTAAGTTCATATACATGATTGGTTCTTATGTATGATTGTCATTTAATGGTTCATCATGCATTTTGATTAATAGATTCACCTTCCAGAATGTTTCTAACAAATCTAGCTCTGCCTTTTTTGCATGTGTGGCAGAAACTAACACCTGCAGATATTCATTATTTTTCATATTCTTGTTTCAATGTGACAATTTTTCAGAATGTATGGTGATTTTTTTTTAAAATTTTGATACCTCTTCCTGCCGTCTTTGTCCCTCAAAATTAAAGGGCTTCAATAAAATTGCAACAGCCAACCCGCCAGCTGACTTGACAACATTCAGAAGTTCTATAGCTGTAATATGATCCAAGCCATGTCCTGAACTGGCAACCTGCAACAAGAGCATAGCATGAAATATTATAGGCAATTACTTGCTAATAAAATTCAAGATTAAATCACATCTACAACATCACTATCTAAGCCTCACATGCACTATAATATAGTTTGATCTGGGCTAGACTGGACATTGACGAGGACGTCAAGCTCTTAAGTGGCGAGATTAAAATACCTTGGTTTAGTCTCATATCGGAATGGGCAAAGTTTTGGATTGACTTATATGAGTTTGATGAGTGTGCAACCATTGACATGGACTTGAGCATTTTTGGCCAATAGGCTCAAGAAGTTAACGGTTCAATCATCCTATCAGGCCAAATCGTGACAAAACTAAATGTAATTTGTAGTTTCTTGTATGAGTAAGAAGGATAATACTTAGCTGTATAAACTCTTCAATTTTCATTAACTTTGAATGAAACTCTTGTTAATATATTCCTTTTATTGCCTTAGATAGACCAAGTTATAGAATAACTAAATGTATTTACTATTTGACACAGAGCATTACCATATATAACATGGCTTTGAAAGCTTAAAGCCCAGCATACTGGGAGTTTAAACAGAACAAGTTGACACCTGTTGATGACTGCCAAATAGGTCTAAATTTGTCTTTCCACTAATTCTGTATATTGGAACAATTAGAAAATGAGCCCACTTACAACACAGCTAGCAAAGATACAGTCTACAATCACAAGTTTTAGCGAAAGGAAACAGTTCCATCATCTAAAACATCCAAGAGATCATTTAAGAAATATCAGAAGCCAAGTAAAAGAATAACCTTACCAATATGAAAGTGCGAGCAATCTTTAAGTTGGATTTCCAATTTTTTTACCTGCACATCCATCCAGCATTAGGAATTAACAATGAAATGCAACTAGCTCATCAAAACTGCAATGCTGAAACTGGTATATTATAATTTCACAAGCAAAAACAATAGAAAACTCGAGAATCTGACAATCAAAGTAGCAGCTCTCAAGTTCTAGAAAATTTATTAACAAGACAAATTTTGATATGGAATAATGCACAGTTCTACACATCTAGAGATGTTTACCACTCTTAGTTTCACTAACAGTGATTCCAAAAAAGAGGTTGACAATGGACTGAACTAAATATAACCAACAACAACATTTAAAATCACTATTACATGATCTTAAGAGATGGTTGGATGATGTTATTCTTCTCGGATGAAATAAGAGAACGCCGTAGTCCACCCTTGAAGTATCAGCATAATGCACTTTGAGCTAGTAATGTTTAAGTTCATATACATGATTGGTTCTTATGTATGATTGTCATTTAATGGTTCATCATGCATTTTGATTAATAGATTCACCTTCCAGAATGTTTCTAACAAATCTAGCTCTGCCTTTTTTGCATGTGTGGCAGAAACTAACACCTGCAGATATTCATTATTTTTCATATTCTTGTTTCAATGTGACAATTTTTCAGAATGTATGGTGATTTTTTTTAAAATTTTGATACCTCTTCCTGCCGTCTTTGTCCCTCAAAATTAAAGGGCTTCAATAAAATTGCAACAGCCAACCCGCCAGCTGACTTGACAACATTCAGAAGTTCTATAGCTGTAATATGATCCAAGCCATGTCCTGAACTGGCAACCTGCAACAAGAGCATAGCATGAAATATTATAGGCAATTACTTGCTAATAAAATTCAAGATTAAATCACATCTACAACATCACTATCTAAGCCTCACATGCACTATAATATAGTTTGATCTGGGCTAGACTGGACATTGACGAGGACGTCAAGCTCTTAAGTGGCGAGATTAAAATACCTTGGTTTAGTCTCATATCGGAATGGGCAAAGTTTTGGATTGACTTATATGAGTTTGATGAGTGTGCAACCATTGACATGGACTTGAGCATTTTTGGCCAATAGGCTCAAGAAGTTAACGGTTCAATCATCCTATCAGGCCAAATCGTGACAAAACTAAATGTAATTTGTAGTTTCTTGTATGAGTAAGAAGGATAATACTTAGCTGTATAAACTCTTCAATTTTCATTAACTTTGAATGAAACTCTTGTTAATATATTCCTTTTATTGCCTTAGATAGACCAAGTTATAGAATAACTAAATGTATTTACTATTTAGACAAATGAGGTGGAAGCTTCTTTGGAACATGCTCTACAATTAGTTGCCAATACATGTCTCAATAGGGGCTCTGCTACTGAGTTATGCAATCATGACTGTCCCACCTCACATGAAGACAAATTCATGCCACCTTGTGCCCCTTCTATGTTGTGTACAAGTGTACATTTGCCGGTATAAGCCCTTCAATGAAACATTCTTTCAATTTGGATGAACCAAAATAATTGAAAAAGTAACCAAATCATAGAAATTTCTCTTCATTTGTCACTAATCAAAGCGTCTCAACATCATGATCATATTCTAGAAGTGCTAAAGGAAGATGGAGGATGACAAAAACGGACATAAGGTGAGAAGTGTACAAACAAGAATGACAGCCGGGGGATGTTGATGCAGTGACAATAGAAACTCCACATTTCCTGGAGCCATGCCTGAAATAGAATAAATGAATTACTTCATTTTATACTCAAGATGGTAAGAGTAAGACAATTCAAGAATTATAAACATAATGGTGAAGACTACCTGTATGAATTACAAAGAAATACCACACAGAACCATCAGGACGAACATCAAAAATCAACAGATAGATAAACAACATTTAATGGTTATAGTTATGGTGCACAAAGTAAGCAACAATGAATTTTAAGCTATAATACAAATGCTAATACCAAAAGATATTTTAATATGTTCTACTTGGGCACCAGTCCACATTGATTTTTGATCTAAGTATATGATGATGATGATGATGATGATGATGATAATAATAATAATAATATAATTTAGCATGGGTCACATAGCTTCCGTCAGGCCCTCAATCTTCTCTATTCTTTATCTTTCTTTAATCTATTTCTCCCAGGTGTGAATGTCATTTTCTTGCTGATTATACATTTATTTCCCTGACCTCAAGTATGTAACACATAGAGCTAACATAATATGGCATCAGAGGTTGCAAATCCAATTGGCATATCGATGACCAAACATAATACGGCATACCCTCTAGACCAATATCATAGCAATTTATGTCCAAATCCTAGACACATGTATCCAAATGTTTGAATAAGTGCGAATAGCAAGAAGTCATATGACAATTTCTTTTTGTTGATACTACAAGTACAACGACATATGATATCAAAATAATACTTAGATTGACCATTAGTATCATTCATATTAAGGTAGGCTTCACCTTATGTTTGACTACAAGGTTAAGAAAATCAAGATCTGGATGCGACTGAATGGACCTATATTTGGATCAGTCATTCCAGGTGAATCGCACCAAAGATCGATCACCCTTGGCCAATCTCCAAACAGATCCTGGCGTTGATGAGTGGTCTATGCATTTTGACATGTAAATCCAAGCAACGATGAAGTATGTTAACTTTACATAAAGCCATTTTTCTTAGTACATTTTTGTATGAAGCACTTATTGTCGCAGCTCTATGTACACATTGTATTTACTTACATATCTATGGAATTTAAGAGCATATTGCATGAGAGTAAACTACTCAACATCCTATTAGAAAGGTCCAACAAAGAAGCAGCATTTGGAACTTTATAATTGACAAATTGCATCTAAGTTTGATGCTAGTTACAAAAGCATGAAACTATGAAACCTGTTCCATGACACCTTTGAAGTAATTGCACCTTAAAAGAATCTCTCATTTGTATAGTCCTACAACAAAATGGCACAAGACTACATTAGAGAATGATCAAGATAATATCTTAAACAATAAAGTTATTGTAGGTAAAAGAAAAAATAGTGTCATTTATTCATAACTATAATAACAACATTAAACAATAAAGCTGCAATGTCTCAATTATCTAGGGTCAAATACATATAATCTTTTTGCCATTTATCTCTTTATCATTATTCACAAGTTTTGGGCTAGTAATGCTAACATGATCTTTAATTTCTTTCATTGCAATAAAAATTAATTCGACTATAATCTACAACAGTGTTTCAAATTTTGCCCAGACTTGTACGTACTGGACAACATCCATTGCTTCGAACTTGAACCAACAAGAGACAGGGTTTTCGTTCAGTCTGATAAGCTGGACAACTATAATGTCCAATTATTACAATCAACATTTCAAATTTCATCCAGACCAGTATATACCAAGCGACATTTACCAATCCAAACTTGAACCGATACAAATCAAGACTTTTTGTCCAGTCCAGTAAGCTGATTATTGCCCGGTACCAACAAACCAAGTTTACCCCCCAGGTTTTGCCCCGGCGATAACCAGTAGAAACCAGGCTTGCCACCCAGGTTTTGCCCATGACCAACCCTGGCCCACCCCTAGTTTAGGAACTTAAGAGACACCTGTTAGGGCTGAATGCCTTCTCTCCCTTCTCCTCCCACATTCCCTCATGCCATCTCTCAAACCCTCACAATTCTCACCCAATCCCTCTCAAATATCACCCAATTTCCCTCCCAAACTCACTGAAATCTTCAAGGAGAAGCTCAATTTCTCAAGGGAGAGATGATTTCAACAAGGAATAGGCTCGGTTTTGAGATCCAAACCAGATTTATCCAAGATTAGGTAAATCCAACACTATTTTTTCAATGTAATCATTCTATACTGGTTTGCAATTATTTTTTAGGATTTACAGCAATTAGACGTATTTTTTGAGGTTCCAAACTCGATTTGCTTGATACTAGCGTTTAGGCCTTGGAGCTTGTACACAAAGATCAAGCCTTGAACCATGTCAATTGAGGCCCGATCCACGAGTATCAAGTCAATCTAGATTGGAACCTCAAAAAATAATCTAAAATAATATGATGTAGGTCAGATTTTTATGGATATATCAGAGATCCAAATAATTCAAATGGGTTTAATTAATTAGATTGAGCCACAATGAGGACTCCAACCAACCTCCATGGTGGGCCATAGTTTCAGGTATGTTTCAGTTTCTGGTATGTCATCATATTTTCTATCAAATATATCATGCTTATATACATGTGTTTTTTAGATATAGTTTGCAATCCATATCCGAAACAAGTTTTGATTCATTCTTTACTATTTTCTAAACAAAAATATTGTATTCAATGATTTTTTACTGTATGTGACTAAAAATTCAAAAAAGTCCCTGATACATGGTTTTCTTTTTCGATAGTTTGGTATATACCAGACCCATACTGACCTACCTAAGGATTGTAATGTTCCTTTACCAAAATTTTAAACCACATTTATGATGCCATAACATAATTAAAGAATCAGCAATCAGACCACTACTGGAAAAGGCAAATGACACACGGTAATACCTTTGTGTACAATCCATGCTGGTCCATTACCTCACAACATGATGCTTATTGGCATAGTCTTACAATCTCTTACTTTCCATCATAAAGGCATGGAATTAAGTAAATTTTAATACCACAAATAGCTAGCTCCAGCAGGTGTAGAGTCGATCATCAGACAAAAAGCATGTATCTTGGTCTTTCTCCCAATAACCTCTTATGTATTAAATATGAAGCTATGCAAGAAATTCACAACAATTACCATCAATGCACTATTAATGTCAAACTACAATCTCAAGGTAGAAAAGATGGAGCCAATTATAAGACAGCAACCGTCAGCACAGAGATCCACCAAGGGAACCATACCAGTCCCTCGAGAATGCGCCAACATATGACACATGTTTTCAACAAGCGTTAATAAACAAATAACAATAACAATGATATAACAATTTGTACACTAGTAGTTGTACTTTCCAGGTTTCTTGAAGCAAAGTGTTCTTTTTCTCTTCAGATTTTCCAGGTTTCTTGAAACAAATCATGCTTTTTAGTTCTTTATTGTCTACATAGTGCAAAATTACAAAGAGAATAGATTAACAGACTTGGACGTCAGCCATCATTCTGCAATAAACAACAAAAATTACAAACTCCCAAGATTGCCTCAACCTTGGGCCACACTTTTTAGCTTTGTAGTCATTCGGCATTCTGAATTTTCAAAAACCAGACCAAGTAAAGAGTTAAATGAAGGGAGAAATCTTTCCGGGTCGCTTACCAAAATCTGAGGCGAGAGGCGGCAACGGAGGGAGAATTCAAGCAGAAATCGATGACCGCATCCTTCCTACTTCCGATCCCTATCACCTCCACTGGTTCCGAACCCCGACTAGCATCGATACGTCCAACGTCCGACGACGTCGCCGCCGCACGGAGACGAAGGGCACCTTTCCGGCACCGCACACCTGAGAAATCCGGAAGAGCAGGGATCCCCGCACGAGAACCGCGCCGCCAACAGGATGTGCGAAATACCGCGAAGGAGGTCCCTGGAGCGACAGCTTCCATGGGGAGACTCGAGAGAGGGCTCCAAATCTTTGCTTTCCCCTGGAGGGTGGGGAAGTGAGACAGAGGACTGGCGTGGGGTTTCGGTCGAGGGCAGTGATAAGAAGACGAAGGCAATGAGCCGGACCGGACCAAAAGGGTCACATCTGATGGGCTGTCTCAGTGGGCCTCGTTTTAGCTCCACTTTGTTTCCATTTTCAATTTATGTTTATTATTTATGTAATGTCATAATGATTTTATAAAAAGAGCGCTGCAGGTTTCTTTCATCATTGATAGCCTACTAAATTCTGCCATACTTATTTGACCCCCAAAAAGTAATAACAGTATAACTTAATAGGTGAGATGTTTAGGGTTGAATTACTTAGAAGAAAGCTATCGTTTTACCTTTTAACTAATTAATTAGATTGAGCCACAATGAGGACTCCAACCAACCTCCATGGTGGGCCATAGTTTCAGGTATGTTTCAGTTTCTGGTATGTCATCATATTTTCTATCAAATATATCATGCTTATATACATGTGTTTTTTAGATATAGTTTGCAATCCATATCCGAAACAAGTTTTGATTCATTCTTTACTATTTTCTAAACAAAAATATTGTATTCAATGATTTTTTACTGTATGTGACTAAAAATTCAAAAAAGTCCCTGATACATGGTTTTCTTTTTCGATAGTTTGGTATATACCAGACCCATACTGACCTACCTAAGGATTGTAATGTTCCTTTACCAAAATTTTAAACCACATTTATGATGCCATAACATAATTAAAGAATCAGCAATCAGACCACTACTGGAAAAGGCAAATGACACACGGTAATACCTTTGTGTACAATCCATGCTGGTCCATTACCTCACAACATGATGCTTATTGGCATAGTCTTACAATCTCTTCACTTTAGCTTTTGTAGTCATTCGTGCATTCTGAATTTTCAAAAACCAGACCAAGTAAGAGTTAAAATGAAGGGAGAAATCTTTCCGGTCGCTTACCAAAATCTGAGGCGAGAGGCGGCAACGGAGGGAGAATTCAGCAGAAATCGATGACCGCATCCTTCCTACTTCCGATCCCTATCACCTGCCACTGGGTTCCGAACCCCGACTAGCATCGATACGTCCAACGTCCGACGACGTCGCCGCCGCACGGATACGAAGGGCACCTTCCGGCACCGCACACCTGAGAAATCCGGAAGAGCAGGGATCCCCGCACGAGAACCGCGCCGCCAACAGGATGTGCGAAATACCGCGAAGGAGGTCCCTGGAGCGACAGCTTCCATGGGGAGACTCGAGAGAGGGCTCCAAATCTTTGCTTTCCCCTGGAGGGTGGGGAAGTGAGACAGAGGACTGGCGTGGGGTTTCTCGGTCGAGGGCAGTGATAAGAAGACGAAGGCAATTGAGCCGGACCGGACCAAAAGGGTCACATCTGATGGGCTGTCTCAGTGGGCCTCGTTTTAGCTCCACTTTGTTCCATTTTCAATTTTATGTTTATTTATTTATGTTAATGTCATAATGATTTTTATAAAAAGAGCGCTGCAGGTTTCTTTCATCATTGATAGCCCTACTAAATTATCTCCATACTTATTTGACCCTCCAAAAAGTAATAAAAGTATTAACTTAATAGTGAGATGTTTAGGGTTGAATTACTTAGAAAAGCTTAATTCGTTTTACCTTTTAAGAGTGCTAGAAAGAGAATTGTTAAAAATTAATAAATATAAAATAAATTAGAAAATAGATGTCACGTAAAAAAAATGAGTAAATTCTTTATTACATGAGATAAAAAAATATTTATCTTACTCCAACAATACATTAATTAATATACTCGGCTTGCTTCTTTCTGTTGGTTTAATTAAATTTATGTAGATGAATAATTATCTTCGTTTCGTCTCCTTCATTTTTATCGTATATAATCTCACTGAATCTATCTGCGTTTTACCATGTTCATCTCTTTATTCCATCATCACTTAGAACCCTATAATCTTTTCCCATTCCTTTTATGTGCCTTTTGTGGAAGGAGTCGGTAGTTGCAGCTGTATTGGCTGTCCAAGGCAGAGTCTGTGGGAGCAACTGTGACAAATCCTGATTCCTTTTCTGAGGAGTTTCGAGTATATCCCGGTCCTGGTTCTGATACTGTGGGTGACCGCTGGGCGCTGCGCAGCGCCACCACAACTACATTCTCTTTTCGTTATCCAATGAAATCATATTATACCTATTAATCAGCCTCTCTTTCACATCACAAAAACCTTTACATGCAGTAGTAAATCGCTGAAGCAGTACTACAGCAGACACAGTAAAATGGTATCGCTACTCCTAATGGTGGATGCTCGTGAAAGTCCGTGAATCACACAGTTCCGATGATGACAGGCACGCTCAGGAGCCTTCGTATCGGAACAGATTCAAACACAAAAGTTTCTCGTCCTCACCTGTCTTCCTTTTCCATTTGTTTGACACACTAGTAAACGCCAATATCTGTTCTGAAACTGTGATTTGTTCTTGTGACTCGAAATAAGAGGCTGGTTCATGGTACAACTAAATCAGGTTTGCATATGCCCGTCTTAATCAAGGATCGGAAAAAGGCTTTTCCTGGTGATGGATAAAACAATGAGAGTCTAAAAGAGGCCTACAATCGCAGACATCAAGAAGAGTTGATGGTCAACAGAGAATAGTACTTATTTACTCCACAAAGGTAGAAGAGAGGCTCGGGTCAATCTACTTTAGCTCCTTTGGAGTTATGGGAGACATGGGTTAATCAGTGGAGGAGGTGTTTGAGGTGGAGGAGATGATTGGTGTGAGAGGGGGAGATGATTGGCACGAGAGGAGGGGTGGCTTCTGTCACATGGGAATGGGCAGGGAGTGTCTTCGAGGGGGAAGGAGCAGGGAGGTCATTCCCAGCGGGAGGAGAGATGGTGGTGGCTTTTTGTATTTAATAGTTTAGTGGTGTTTGACTGGCATATTTGACCGAGGACACCCATCATTTGTTGTGGTTGCTGCGTTGTGTGTCAGGCCATTGCTGCTACTTCTGACTTGTGCTCAGACGTAGCAATGCGCTCTCTCTCTCTCTCTCTCTCTCTCTCTCATCTGTGCTAATCATCCATTCCCACGCAGTGACCGCATACCCATTTGATAGACTCGGTTGCCATCTCTTCCTCGCTCCATATGTCCAAAGGTAAGCACTCTGTCGCTCTCCCATAATGACCTCACAGTTACTGCAAGTAACTCGATCGGTACCAAACGCATGCAAGTCTAACTCGCTATCCATTTCCGACAACTCTACTGCGCCAAGTTGCCTTGGCTTCACTGCTGGAACTAGAGCTTGCACATGCAACTCATGCAGGATGATGTTGTTGCAGTCATAAACCTCAGCTATAAAACCCTTTAACGCATTAGAAAATGTTACACCATGCTGTAGATAAAAGTGTCCGTGGCAGAAACTTTATGCTGTCGGATCCAAACACAGAAAGGAGACTCTGAGTGCAGAATCAACTTCCACTTAGGAACTCTTCTCCTCCCGCATACGAAGACTCGCTCACTACTCGGATCAAAGGATCGATGAAAAGAAAGAAATACTTTTGCTTCCCACTTCTTGAAGAAGACGGCTCTCTGAGCAAGGTGTTGTTACCATTTCTGCTATTATACAAGCTCCCTGCACTGGATCAAATTTAATGGAAACAATGAAAGAAAACGACAATAAAAGAGGAAGATAGCAATGCATGAGATGTTTCCACACCCATCTGTCGTAGTATCTGTAAACCTCAAACGTGATGTATGGGTAGCAATCTCGGGGCTTAACAAGAAGAAAGTTGAATGTAGAAAGAACACGTTGGATCAAGAATAATTCGTTTAATCATCAAAAACAGCATAGTGCTTCCTGTTTAACATGCTTTTTCAACTTTTACTGTGCAAAGGGAACAAAGCGGTAATGATTTGTAACAGTCATCGCACTCTCACGCCCCCCCTTCACCCGTACACACAACAATTCACGAGCCTGTTTCCCTTCTGACTCGCCTTCAATCATTATCGAGAAAGAAGAAAAAGAAGCATAACCCGCCGTTACCGTTTCAATTTACCGACTCACCCACCCGCCGTTACCGGGAGCGTCACGGCCGTTACCTGCGCTACGTGTCGATGCGAGGAAGGGTGTGGGGGGATGCGACGAGGAGCGAAACGGTCATTTCATACCTGACAGGGGCATTTCGGGAAGGAAAGTAATCGTGGGCGGGCGATGGGATCTCAGGGAACCGGTCAAACCCGGCCTTTGACCGCGGCACAGCCAATAGTGGCTCAGTGTGTCAGGTCCTTTTGTCCACCTCACCCCATCGGACCAGACGCCGACCTGTACCTGACTTCATAGCGCTGTGGGCCATGTGTCGTGGGACGCGGGTACATTTGAGTTAGGTACGATTAATGTACGCAACAGAACAAGGGAGAGCCGCACAACCCAATCAATGATCCGCTTTTCTCATGACGAAAATGCCCCCGAGGGGAGAAGCCGACAAAACTAGCCGTCCCTTTCGCCCGTAGACGTCTCCAGGTGTCACTGTAATTGACCGTATGCACTAGGGGCAACGTTGTCCTCCGATCGAAAAAAAAGCCTGATCCCTCCGGCCCCACCCTCTTTGACCGCAATAGTCGTTCCTCCTCTTTCCCAAATCTCACATAGCAGCCCAAAAATAAATAAATAAAATAATTTAGAATAAGCAGAAATTGGGAGATTTTCTTGTGAACCACATGTGTGTACGTCGATGGTGGCCCACCATACGTACAAATCATGTAGCGGGTATCGTGCCACATCCCTAGAAACGAGAGAGAACGGAGGACAGGAAGGGTAATCTGTCGAAACAAATCAATAATCGCACCCAAAAAATTGATACCCTCTTGAAGGCCATTTATTTACAACCGAACCACTGACTCCGTGTTGGGCCAGATTGGGAGAGGAGACGGTCCGGTCCGGTCTGGTCTGGTGCGGTTCACCTGTGGTCGCCGTTGCGGTGGTCGGCGACAAGGGCGTGGATCGCGCCGGAGAGGTTGTTGACGGCGGAGATGAGCCCGGCGAAGCCCTGGCGCCGCATCTCCGTCCGCTCCTCCTCCAGCCGCAGACGCCGCTCCTCCAGCTCCACCAGCTCCCGGTGGCGCTGCTCCCGCTTCTCCTCGCACGCGAGCAGGGTCCGCGCCAGCACCGTCGCGCTCCGCACCACGCTCGACCCTAACCGCCGCAGCCGGCGCCGCTTCGCCTCCGGCTCCGCCGCCCCCGCCTCCTCGTTCTCCTCCGACTCCGACGATTCCGACATCTCCACTGCACCAAAAACAACAAGCATAGACTAAAGAAACAGCCACGATCGAAGAAGAAGAATCCGATCTTTGACACGTAAAAGGTTAAAAAGGCGGCAACTTTAGGAAGATTAGTGATGATATTTGATCCACAGAGAGCTCAAAAGGAAGGCTTTTTAAAGTACATCAATGGATATTCAAGCACGTAAAACATATAAAAGACTGTAGCTTTGGAACATATTTCATAGTTTTTAACTCCGAAAGATGAAACCGAAAGCTTGTTAATACTTTCCCTTATACTTTTTATAATCGAGATCTTTATGCAAGTGAACACCTTTTGGTTTTCATGATAAAAATACTGCATGCAAGAAAGGTGGGGGGAGAAGGGTTGTGAGTATCATATGGCACTGTAGTTAAATCTTTATATTAAAATGGAATCAGATCTATTCTGTCATGCCAAGGAAAGCTTATGCGTCGAAATAATATAATCTTTCTGATAGGAGAGTGTGTATTATAATTCAAGGGATATATAAACTATATCATATTATATTATTTCCTAGATATATTAAGATAGAATGAAGCAGCAGGCAAAAGAGAGCTAGAGACATCCGAAGGGAATGGGATGGGGGCGTATCACAGAAAGATTGCATCTTTACTGTCACAGACCACTAAACTTTTCGTTATCTTGGAAACTAGTCTGATTTTAACTTTTATAGCTTAGGACAATGATATAAGGCCCCAAAAAATTGTCTTTTTTTTTTTTTGCGTTGATTAAAGAGTATTGTAGGGAGCAGAAGAGAGAGAAAGATTGTTATGGGCATTAAGGATCCAAGCGTACCGGAAACAGACGGCTGTGCTGGCGGTGGTGGGGGTGGCGGAGGAGGAGGAAGAGGAGGGGGAGGCGGAGGGTTGGCAGGCGGCTGCGGCAGCCGGGGGGGCGAGGGGGGTGGAGGGGGTGGGCGGGAGGAGACCGGGGTGGCGTTGGCCCGGCGTGCGGCGCGGCGGCTTAGGACGTCGGTCAGGGCCTCAAAAACCTCGGCGGCGAGGTTCGTGGGGAGGTTGCGCTCCTTCCGCTCGTGCCGCTCCATGGCCCAGTAAGACGGTAGCTCCCCGCCGCCGGCGCGGGCCTCGTAGCCGCGCACCTTCTTGTAGTCGCGGAGGAGGTTGTCCCACTTGTCGTTGCACTGGTTCTGGCTCCGCAGACAGCCGTTGCGCCAGCAGTAGTTCTCGACCCACTTCCACCGTTGTTCCGCGGACCTGGGAACGGCCACGGGGCCGCCTCCTGCGGCGGCGGAGGGGGAGCAGTGCGCCAAGGAGGAGGACGCACTGGCCCGGCGTTCGTCGTCGAGGCGCTTGGCGGTGATGAGGATGAGGGTCTCGTGGAGCGTCCAGTTGCCCTTGCGGTAGCATCGGACGATGCCGCCGGCCGCGGAAGGGGAGGCGGGAGGCTGCGCATGCGGATGTGGCGGCGGTTGGTGGTGGTGGTGGAGGAGGGCTAAGGCGGAGGAGTGTTCGGCGGCTTCGGACATGGCTTTTTGGGCATTGGCTTCTGCTGCGGCTTTTCTTCCCCTCTCTCTTCTCTCTTTCTCTCTCTACGCTTTTCTTTTTTAGATTACAGAGAAAGGAAGAGAGAAGCGAAACGGATAGCGAGGCGGAGAGGGAGGAGGGGACGGAGTTAAGGCTTATAGTGGTCGGAGGACAGGTATAATGTCACCCTTTTTACGTGTAACCCCCTACCTAAACTATTTATTCCCAAACACGCCTTACGAACCGCCCATTGAACTTTAGCACTCGTTATACTTTTTGCGTTTTACCCCCTACTAATGTTTTATTCCCAAAAAAGCCCTTCCACCGGCACGGTCCAAATTAGCCAAACGGTGCCCCTGTGTAACGTTTTATGTTCGACGTTGGGGGGTTTTCCATACCGAAGATTATGAAGTGGGTAACGTCGTGGTGAGGTTTATTATCCGGTGGTGGAATTTAGGAGGGGAGGGTGTCGATAAGCTTCATGCGTTTTCTATTGTGGGTGTGGAGGGCCAGAAATCATAATCTCGTGACTAAAAATGCAAATGTAATCAATCAGATGGAATTCTAAGAATGATGTTGGGAAATAATTTAAACAGCCTAATAATATTCTGGTCCAAAACTCAGTACACTGATTGAGTTTGGGTCAGATTCACTATGTGGACCAGAGCCTTACGGATTTAGATTTAGGTGCATGCAATGCGACAAATATCGGATGTCGTCACCAACAAAGTTAGTTTTCAGTGGGTTGACTTTCAACTGAAATCTTACATTTTTCGATCAATACATAAAGAGTGCTTTGGGTTGGGTTTATGAAATCTTATGATAACAGATTGAAGCATATTAAGCTTGTTTTCAGTGTAGTTAAGACTCGTAGCTTTGGCAAATGCCTTCCTCGTTACAAGACGGAAGAGATCAGAACCACAGAAACTTTCAAGCGCCATCTGATGAGTACAAGCAAAGAAACTAACCTCTGATCTTTTGCATCCGATATCATCTTCTTCATCTGCAACATCAGAAAGTTTTGACAGCTTCTTGGTCAGAAAGTTTCTCTATGTCATAAGCAAGCATTCCCACGGCTGCAGCTTTGTGGAGAGTGAGAAGATAGCCACAGGGATAAGATATCTGAGCTGCTAAAATCTAACACTTCTATTTGGGCCAAGAAGCAGTGGTAAAGCAAAAAACACAATGTATTTTCAGTGCCAACACCAAGATCAGAGATTACAGTACCCTCTCTTCTGGAAGACGAAGCTCATCCAACTCTATCGGGAACAGTAACAATAGCAGCCATCGGTTTGCTACCCTGATCATGATGATGAATGGACAAGAGAAAGAAGTGAAGATGAAAAGGTCGAAGCCTGAATTTTGATCATTCATATGGTCTCAGCATCATCTACAGATGAAATAAATGGGGCATTTTTGGACCTTTTTCATGGAAAATAAGTGGCAGATTAAGTAACCTTAAAGGACTGTATTAAGCAGATGAGGAACTTAAATTGTACAAGTATGCTATATACTTGGCTACCAAACAGATGTTTACCCAAACCATCCAGCAAACTCAAAATGACAATTTTGTTTGTTTCTTACAGGTACACATTTCTTTGCAACCAAAATTATTCTTTGACAAAATGGGGAGAGAAGGTAAAGAAGTGCACATTCAAAATGGTTTTATGAAACATTTTGGCACCAAGCTAGAAAAAGGACATAAGAAACATGATTCCAACAGAATGACCTGAAGAAGAAGAAGAAGAAAGCATTGCACACATGATCAGATGCTGAGATCTCTAATGTAAAGTAAACAAAACCTTCCATTTCTCAAAAGACAAATCAAAGAAACATTAGGAAAAAAAAATGAATGGGCAGCTGAAATTCCTAAATCCCTTTTCCACAAGAGATTACAAGTCTTGAATACAAGATATTTAGAAAAGAGAGAGCAGCAGCTACTTAACAAGGAAGAAATCAACATCAGAGTTTAATAGGAAACTTTGTGCATATATATATATATATGCTGCCAAAATGAGAATTCATTGACACTTATATGATATGTGCTGCCACTAAAATGTTCTGAAAATTATACTACAGTGGATATTAATATGCTTGCCTCCAAGAGGTGGAAAAGATGAGCATATGCAGACCTGAGTGCTGAAGGCTTGTTCATGCCTCTTCTTCTTCTTCCTTTTCACCATAGGAAGAATAGGAAAAAGCATGGAAACTAAACAGAACATTTCCCTTAGCATAGTGCAGGTTGTAAAAGTGTGCTAGTAGACCCTATATTATGCCAAAATCTCCCTCATAATTGTGTAACCACATGACACTAAAATTCCAGCAAGCCATTTGTTTATTATTATCTTTTGGCCTTTTTCCTTACAACATAATTATTTTAGTTTCTTAGAAAAGAAAAACAGTCTGTGTTACTGCAAACAGCACAAAAAGATTAAGACATCCAGATGGCTGTTTGATATCCTTTTCCTTGAAAGAAGATTCAAGGCTTTAATCAATCGACGCACATCCTACTTCCACCACAAATGATAAGACTCGCATGGTCTTACCGCTTTCAGCTGCAACAGTGCCTTGAGAACACCTCAAAAGATCATTTGCAGATGATCAGCAACTGTAAGAGATGGTTGTCGCGATCAAGATGTCGTAGTTGGAGTGGCGTTACGAAGGTATAGTCACTGGAGACTCATGAGCTACTTGTGAGATAGATAGACTCCCATCGATGTCTTTGATTTCTGCAGTCCATAAATAAAACAACTATTTATATAACATAAATCGACTTTCACAATACCACCACATCTTTTACTAAGTGAATTGATACGTTCAAGTCACATCTGTAAAATAAATAAATAAATAAATAAATAAATAAATAAAAAGATTTATTTGCAGTCTTCATTACCCTGTAAATCTTTGTTATATACGCTGCACGTAAGTACACCCTGTATTCTGGAAACCCATGGGCGGTTTTGTGGCCGCAGGATGGGGAGGAAGACGATCGGATACAGACAGACAGAGCAGCGAAGAGCTTATCCATGTTCCCCTGTTCCTGCAGTACAAAAGAAGCATCACGAAAGCTGGTTTGTGGATAACGCCGAATCTAAAACCCAATAAAGTCTCATGAAAACCCACCAATGCTTATCCTCAATGCACCTGCTCCCTTTTTATAGCCTGCTCTCGCCCTACAATTAAGACTCAGCTTTCTTCGGGGCTCTGCTGGACATTGCTGCTGCTGCGGGTCATGTCAGAATCATATGAAGCTGAGGATTATAGGCTTGGAATGAATCAGTAGAAGATCTTCGGATAGACTTGGGAAGAGGGTGCTGCTCTTGCAGGGTAGAGCGCATGGTAGGGTGGAGGGAAGCCTTGAGGTATAAAGCAGGAAAGTCGAGAGGCATCATAGTCGAGAATGGATGCTTTTTTGATCCCACAAGGCAGCCATGGGACCATGGTTGAGGAGGAGGAGGAGGAGGAGGAGGAGGAGCTAAGGTCTGTGTCTTCGTCGTCGGAGAGTTTCTCGAGCAACTCGAACGCTTCTTCCTCGTCCTCGGACTCCATGGACGACGCCACCTCTTCTGCGTCGCCCTCGTCGCCTGCAACTGGGAAAGACCAACATGATCGCGAGCCGCTGAATGAGATGTCTTCGCTGTTAGCTCATCTTCCATTGAAGTAAGCATATATCCTCAAGTACACTTCCATGATTCAATCTGTCGAGTGCTTTCGGCCTCGTGCTTACGTGCCTCCATCCATGTTTGGGGATGTACATGTTGTATGAGATTCTCATCTGCTTACATCTTGTTGTATGAACAGGAGAGGGCTGTCGAGGTATTACCAGGGGAGGTCTCAGACGTTCACATCTTTGTCCGATGTGAAGTGCTTGGAGGATCTTGCCAAGCCTGAGAGACCACAAAGGAAGAAGATGAAGTCTTGCAGGAGTTATGTTTGGGGATTGGACAATCAGAAACCACTGTCTCCCAAACAGTGTTCCAAGACCATCACAAAGAAGGCTTCCAAGAGTTCATTGTCTTGTATTGGTGGAAGGAGGCACAACTTTGTCAGTGGCAGGCCTGCTATCCCTCCACACAGATCAAGCAACTTCTCCGGCCAATCCCTTTTGCTTGCCTAATCGATTGGTTGTACAGTTTAATACTGATCAGAAAATTTTGCATCTTCTCCTCAGATAATTAGAAAAGATGTCTCTCTCTGTCAAATAAACATCAAAGAATATCCAATAGATTGATGAGCAAAATAACCAAAATAAAGCTAAATTTTGTGGGCCAAACTTCCTCTTCTTTCACTTCAGAAGAAATTGGGAAAGACTTTTGTTAGTTGATACATAGGTTGAACACAAGTTACTGCACTGGGATGCTCATTCTCCAAATTAGATTTATATTCTGCTGAATGTTGATGGTAGATTTTGAGTGGTTTTAATCTTGAAGGACAAGTTGTTGGTTCTCTTCCCCTTTTGTTTCCTCCTCTTTTTTATGTGTCTGAGACAATTAAGGCTTTTTACATCAATTAGGTCAAACACAAAACGGAATATTCATCGTTTGCATTTGCAAAAATAAAAATGTGGATAAGTATTTAGTGATAGGATTTCCATCTTACTTCACAACACAACTATTTCATGACTTATTATTAGATTAAAAAGGGATTATATTGTGTAATTGTGTATAATCTTATTAGCTATTAAAGATCTTGATCATGCTTGATAGCATGATCACTCAATTTGTTTCTCTAATTGCGACTTCCCCTAAATTACTTCTCCAAATTTGAGCACTCTCTATTTGCAAAAGAGAAAAAAAAAGTGGGTAAGCTAAAGGCAAAAATAATAATAAATGTCACTTTGGCCTTTGCAACTAATAGAAACAAGAAGAAAGAGAAAGTTGGGAATATCACTCAAAATTGGCAAAGAAAAAATAATGTTGATCATCACACTTCAGCATTAACCAAGCTCAGAAAGCTTTATAGCAAGAACTGCCAAGTACACTCGAAACATAACAATGAGCAGTGCAGCAATGAGTCAGATCTCTGGAGGTACTCGAGGCAGCCCCCTCCAGTCCACTGCATCACAACACTAACTGTAGCATTTCAGCCATATCTCACACCACCAAATCCAGTACAAAGACTTGCAAACTTGCTTCCACCATGATTGCTCCACTGCACAATGCAGAGATGAGGAATACAGGAAATTGATTGTGTTGATTCTCTTCACATGTGGTATGTTTCTTCAGCTACAGACCCTGAGAGTAAAATGTAAGTGAGCTGCACTGTCCCCAGAGAATTTAAAGACTGAGTTGAGATCCATTTCTTTGTCTGATGGCCAGAGTGAAATATATTAGAATCGTCGTCCCCACGCACGTCCTGCCGATTAAGACCAGAGAAAGATATAATCAAGCGTTATCGTTCTAGGAGACATCTGAGTGTAACTTAACTACATGTAAATGAAACAAAACAAGGAAGCACCAAATGGTGAACTGTCAGGATTCAAGTGAGTAAACAGGTACCAAGTGCTGATAGACCTCGAGCAATTGGATCCAATCAATAATTGGATGTTTTCCATGTTTAGCCATTTAAGGCACATCAGCCTATATCATCTTCAATATATTTGCAGGGTCCATTGCCAAGGAATGCTCATTTAATTGGTGAAGGGACCACGGGTAAATGACATAGCAGAAATGATTGCCAACCTCATTACGAATTTTTCCTACATTTGAATTTTCGGTAGTAAAGTAATTAAGAAGTCCAGGTGACCTTAGCAAAATGAACGATCCAGTTACAAGTAATTGATGTCACAAACCAATTCACAGTAACGTTTGCTTCTGCGTTCATAGAAAATGAAATTGCGTCAATAAACAATGAAGTATTATTATCACTAAAGACTGAAATGCTTATTTGCTGTGTTAGAAGTATCCTGATGGAAACTAATCCATAGGCCAGGGTTGTGGTCAACCAGGTCAGACTGGACCGTAAAACACAATTGATGTTTGTGCAGGCTGAAGCGCCTTCTAATTGTTTGGTAACAAGTTTGTCACAGGCTAGTACTTAAGGTTTATATGTTAATACTATTACTGAAAATTTTCATTTTATAGAAATTACTTGTCTAACAAACAAGCATAAAGCATCAAATTCGTCTTGTAGATGAATAAGAAAATGGTCATGAGAATCATTATGAAAAGCTGAAGAGGAAAATTCGAAAATATCTTATAACAAATGGAGTTGCACAACTTTAGTATGATAACATGAGTTTTATAGAATTCAAATGGTCGGTCATGCTGTTTCTGTAGTAAATGTTTATCGAGGCACTTACATGGTGGCAAAGACAAGAAGAACTCTGTGTGGATGGATGACAGATAGACGATTTAATCTTTTGTGCCCTTCTCCAGAATCCAGAAGCATGGGACCATTTGCTGCAGATTGCGCTGTTGTGAGAGATTTGTTTGTCAGCAGGGACTGCTTCAGCTGCTCCAGCTGAGACGGTGCAGCTGACAAGAAAAAGGCATTCAAGTTAAAAGTCAGGTGGAGTCACTACAATTTGACAGTCTCATGCCATTATGAGAACATTGGCAGATAGTGAACCTTAATTTTTAGCGGCACAAACAAGGTCAAGTTTCATTCTCAATATCAAGTGTGTCGCAACGTGACACACTTGTCGCAGAAAGTTGATTTTCTACGATGTACACACAATTATAAGTTACAGAGTTAACAATGCACAACACAATGTTATGTGCCTTTTATTGAGGAAATTAGTTACTTGGTCGTAGAAAGTTCATTTTCAGAAATAGGTTGATACTGCTACCTGGTACCGGCTGATGCACAAGTCGGTTTTGTGCAGTTAACATGGGAAGCTTTTGAGATGGAATATTAAACCAAACCATTTTTTAATGTTAATTACATATGCTACATACTTACCAAAAATTCAAGAGGGTCATGGAAAACAGGATTATGTACAGCACATACCTTTGGCCACAAGCTTTTTGGCTTCATCATCTGCTTCTTGCTCATCACTAGTCCGTTTCTCCATGCGGTTTGAACCCTTACGAGAAAGTGCCTTCTGTAAATCATCGAAGATTTATAAAGCTAACAAATCTAGCAACTATTTTGTATAGACATATTCTATGATATTTATATATACAGCAAAGAAGGACAAAGTTGAAAATTGTAGTACACACAGTCATCTTTGGACTCCCAGTGTAGCATTTCTCAGGTGGCTGTGTAAGATTGTCAATGTCCAAAACCACATATCCCCCTTTATCCATGGGGGTGACCTGACATTGCAGAGAAGTGGATGGAAATCATAAGGTGCTAAAAAATGAGACAAACAATATCACATAAAGGCACCAAAGGAACTTGAAGAACACCAAAACAAGGTGGCGGATCACGTTCCATTAAACATATGTTAACTAATTAACATCTTGATTTAAACTGTGTAACCAAACTCACTTTTACTACTGCAACAAATATCACCATATACAAGCTTTATAAGAGTTTCCTAGTTCTGCTGTTTACTTTTGTCCAACAAGTATTCCAATCTAACAGCAATACTCTTCCATTTCCACATTCTTTCATTTTTACATTCAAGCTGGCTGTGTCATTACCAGACAATTGCAATCACTAATTTGCTATTACATTCTCCTCTTTATGACTTCCGATATGTTTATATTTCTCCTGACCTTATTCTTGATCAGTAAACTTATTCTGCCATCCCCTGCATTGTAGCAGCTAATAGTTAGTGTCATTCCCACTTGCAGTCTTAATGTTTGAGAAGTCATCAGCATCAGAGAAACCAAAATGTTATACTAATAATGTTCTGTAATTATTCAGTAACTCGTGTTAAAGACTTGAAGTCACTTCCATCTTGAGAAATCACTTCAGGTAGCTTCTAATTCCAAGTCAGCTGCTACCAAAGGGCCTCTCACTGCTGTACAATTTTAGATAACAGAGAGCTTGGCCATGCACATAGTAACCTCAACTGCATCATCACAACGCTCCAAACAGTGATATTCTAATAGGTCAGACCTAGCAAATTATTTATTAGGACATGCAAAAAGATGTATCCCTTTGAAACGGAATCTAACAATATCTTTTTGGTCCCACAGAAAATGGAGCTTATCAAAGAACAAAGTAGACCTATAATTAATTGCATGTGGGTCTGAATCGTAAATAGCCCACCCCCATTATGTTTGCCATAAAATAACATATCTGTATGCAAGCATTTTCACAGGACCAAAACATGATATAAATATGGAAAAGACCAAACGGAAAATTTCATTTGAATCCAATATCTGTAGATATCGAATGCTGGTGATAGAAAATGATGAGACAAAAAAAAGGAAAGAAATTTTTTTTTTTTTTGGAACAAAAATTCAAAAAGCCAAAATTTCAAGAAGCAATGAAGAACGAAGAGGTACCACCGCTCTTGCTAATATACTCATCTGAGGTTTCTGTCTCTCAATTAGCAAGCACTACGGTGTTCCTGAAGAAGCATCTACACCTATAAAATTGCCTCTTTTTGACATCTCTTACGTTTGATCCTTAACTGAAAACAAATGGAGTCAATGAAGGGAAGAGAAGCCGCCCTTTTACATACAAATTGCATATTTTGATGCGTTCAAGGACAGAAAAATGAAGAAAAAGAAGAGAGATGAAGACTACAAATGTATGCAGAGCTAGAAAAGGAACATGGTCACAGAATAATGCAAGAACTAGACGTCTACTAAACCAATGTACTACATAGAAGCGGAAGCCTCAGAACGAAACGCACATGGAGTAAGATTTTCTCTTCGTTTCCTTATCATACTCGAATAGTAGAGCTATCCAATGTGGATGAGATCTGTACCTCTTTTCTCAACAGGAAACTGGAAGCGAAGCAAAAGCAGAGGAGGCACAATGGAGAGGAAACAGCTGTTGGAAACGAATACGATGGCTTCTTTTTTCCTTCTCCCCTTTTGCAAATGTCGATCCTACCATCGATTTGTGGGCATAACTACTCTCGAGATGGGGTAAGAGGGTAAGAGGGCAAGAGCACCAGGCTTTAGCAGCCACCTTGGCCTCAGAAAAAGATAAAAGTGCAGCGGCAGCTGCTGCAACACCACCACCACAGGAGAGAGGGTCTCTCGGAACCGAGGAGGCGCTGCAGGAAGATGTCTCCCATTTTATAAGGTCCTGCCACAAATGGCTCCCATGCCATGTCCATCTCTCCCTTTGTCAGCCAAAAAATGCCATTTTTAACTGCGTGACAGCCAGCAAAAGAATGCCTGTGAGTTAAGGGGAGAGAGCTGTTCGCAAGCATTGGTTTAACCTGTATCCCACCTACACTTACTGGATCTCACCACGTGTGCTGTTCTTCTACTTGCTGCGGAGTTCAACCTCCGCAAAGCCCGGGTTGTAATGATCGCCCTGATGAATTCGGATCATACTCTACTCCCGACGATCCTGTTAAGTAGGTGGATCGAATCTCTCCTGTATCTCGCATGTCTCTTCTGGCCTCCGAGATCACATCACTCTTGCCAGTTTTCAGAATGATTCTGCCAGTCTAAATATACGGTTCGTTCTTGCACGAAGAGTTGATGTTAGTATCCAACACTTGCATGAAAACGCAGCTGGTGATCACCACAGAAAGCGTTATGGGACTCTCCATTCTCGTGTTCGAAAGTTCAAGCTATTAAGTGTCAGATGCATCAAACGCATGCTCACAAGAACCTGCACAGCTGCGCGGGAAATTGCACAAAGAACAGAAGAAACATGGAGTGATGTCATGTCCATGGAAGGCTCCCAAGAATAGTACATCAATGATTCATTGCCCGCTCACGGGACTCGAAATCGTACCCCAACCAGTCTCCCATGAATACAAAAATGGCGTGGAAGCCATGTCGGTTAGGATTATAAGTGCAATTTAATGCGTCTTTTCAGCGTCTGCCAGCAAAGGCAAGCCACTCCCTACCCGCTACTCTCATCAGCTTAGACTCAAGCTCGTACCAACCAGATTTGTTTACTTTCTTTGGTCGCTTCCTCACGTATGCATCTCTCCATGAACAGAGCAGCAGATGAAACCGGAAGGTTCAGAGAATGAAGCAGGTCTCCGACCTTAATTATTGCTGGGAATCGATTGGCGGTCGAACTCTCTCGGCTTCAGTCACACGATTAAGATACAGACTCTTCCGAGTTCTCTCTGTCCTCCATCTTCGTCTCCATTTCCCTGTGGGAGTCAAGCGGTGATCTCGAATGTAAATTTCCTCCCATGGCCATCACGGACTCACACCGTGGTGGTTTCAAGCTCATCAAACGCTCGACTCTCTCCACAATCAACGCCATGGGTCAGGCACATGCGCGTTTTGACGTATCTCGATGATGGAGCGGGCAGAATTGGGTAATGAATCTTCGGACTTCTGGCACGCAGAGTAGTTGGTGGTTAGTGGACCTCAGGGGTTTATTAATAAATATAATCTTAAAAATCTAATTTAAAAGAGGACTAAAAAAGATTCGATGATTAGATAATCATTGCCTACAACATTATATTTGATGTTCAAAATATATCCTGAATGATTCATATTTAAGATATTGTTTTCTTTCATAGTCCTTAAAGAGGGATCAAATATTTTGGGATGCTTGTCAAGTTTGGTGAGTAAAATCCTAATTCGATTCCGTGAAATCATTGATCAATTACCATTCCGGTTAATTTTTTTGATTCAAATTGAATATATGAATCCCCCCATTCATGGCATCAATATTCTTCATATGTAAAAGGTAAGATAGAACACTCAACATCTGAGCGATAGGAATATCCTCTATGGAATTACACACACATGATACTCCCAATTAAGTGTATGCTCACTGTTCCCCCACAAAATCTGTACATTTCTCTTTCTTGTTCGAAACCACCGAGACGATGGATGATATCCTGCACAGAGTTTGCATTCCTTCTTTACTGGCTACGTTGCTCCTGAAACTTCCCCATGCGGCGAGTGCATGCAGGATGAGATGAGCGTATCGGACACTCTGGTACGGTACTGCTTCCCCGTCCCTTAGCAGTGGGTTCGAGTAGGAAAGGGATGATGCGGACGAAAACCTCGTGCAATCCTCGTTCCGAGGATAGGTACGGAACTCTGTTCACCGACGTCGCCCTGCAACATCCGACAGAGGAAGGATCGCAAGTTCAAAGCCTTCCGTGTTCCTGTCGCTTAGCATTTTTGGACCATGATGGCTGCAACCCCGAGATCAGTTCTCTGAGGTGTTTCCCTCGCAGTTCGAATCCAATTAAATAGCTGAAATGCACCGCTTCCAAACAAAGAAGAACTGACGGATAAATGTATCGATCATACCAGCAGGGAGGTGAGTCTCGGACCTCGTTTACACGGTCGCCGGAGTTGTCGCAGAGAATTTGGGGTGCCCTACGGAGCAATTCAACGAGAATTGCAGCAACGGCACAAGCTTCATCCGGATGAATCATTGTTCTTGACGGGGACCTTCGGCCTGATGCCTCACGCCAACACCAACTTCCCCACCGTCCTCCACGTTGGGGCCTATAGCAGGACTCCAAGTGGATTGCTCTAAATAATTATCATGATATAGTAGTTATAAGGTGATCTTAATAATTATCTCAATCATGATCTAGTAATTATATGGTGATTTCAATAACTACTTCAATCATGATCCAGTAGTTATAGGATAATTACCACCAAGTCCTATAAATAGGACCATAGTTTATGAAGCAAAGCATATAAAGAGTATATGCACTTGAAAATATCTTGTAAGTGTTCTTATCAATTCTCTTGTTTTAAATACTATATCATTTTTCTTGAATCGAAATGATTTTTTTACTTGTATCGTAGTATTCTATTTTTTTCTTTGCTCTTCCATCCCCATTTATGGTATTAGAGTGTTTGTCAAACTTGTACTATCTTCAAGTTTCAATTTCACATTTATATTCATGGGTGTTGCTATAGCTTTGCAATTAATCATGTTAGATTTTTTGAGTAGATCCATTGTATACTTTCTTTGTGAAATAAAATTTTCATCTGATCCTTCACTTCTAACCTAAGAAAATAGTGCAACAGACCTAAATTTTGTTGTTGTGAATATCCTTTTGCTATAAGTCGTGCCTTATGCTTTTGGATACGTTCATCTGCATTAAACTTTGTTTTGAACACCCATTTTAATTCAATAGCTTTCTTTTCTTTCGGTAGATCCATTAGCTCCCAAGTTTCATTCTTCTCAATTGGCTTGATTTCCTCCTTCATTACTTTTCTCCATTCCTCTTTTTCAATTGCTTCCTCAAAAGTTATTGGATCTGAAATAAACAAAGCAAATGTTGAGTCATAAATTTCTGTTAGTGATCCGAAATTTCTTGGAGGAGTTTCATCTGAGGAAACAGAATTTGAACTGCTACTTAGTAAGGTTGACAATAAACTTGTTGGAGCAGGATCTGTCATTTGATTGTACAGAGTATCTAGTTCAGTTGGAATCTGCATTTGTGTTTCACCTTTATTGGTCTCTCAATTTCAACTTGCTCTTTTATCAAACATAACATTTCTGTTAATAATAACTTTACCAGGATTATATAATATATGCTTTGGATTGTAAGGAATAACTAATTAAGATGTATTTTTTGATTTTTCATCAAGATTGTGATGATTTTATGAATTCACCAAAGCATAAGCAATACAACCAAAAATTCTTAGATAGCTAACCCTTGGTTTCATACCATACCAAGCCTCAAAAGGAGTTTGATTTATAACAGCCTTTGTTGCAACTGCTTCTGCCTAAAGCTGATTTGGAATATGTTTTTCTTTAAGCAAACTTTTTGTCATTTCAATGACAATTTAATTCTTACATTCAGCTACACCATTTTACTCTGGTGTATATGGTGTTGTTAATTCTCTATGAATATTATTTTCTTCACAAAAAGAACTAAACTCATTAGATAAAAATTCATCACCTATATATGTCCGAAGTGTCTTTATATATTTACCACTTTACCTTTCTACAAGTGCCTTCAATTTTTAAAAATTATCAAATGTTTCATATTTCAGTTTCAGAAAATATATCCAACTCACATGTTTATAGTCATCCGTAAACAATAGAAAATATTAACTTCCATCAATTGATTTTGTATTCACAGATCCACGTAAGTCAGCATGAATTAATTCAAGATAATTATATGCTCTTCATGCTTTTCCAATAGGAAATGGGTTTTTACTTTGTTTGCCATAAATGTATCCTTCACATACATCAAGTGTATTAATTTTAGGCAATCCGAAAACCATTCCTTTTTTATTTAACAACCTTAAACTCTTAATATTAAGGTGTCCATATCTTAAATGCTATAAAATAGAAACATTCTTTTAAGCTACGACAAGATTATGCTTTTTAATATTTGATACATCAAGTGGAAACATCTTGTTTTACGTCATGCAAACATTTACTATAATCAAACTAGATTTTTTATCTTTAATAGTGCATGAACCATCATCAAATATTACTGAATATCCATCATCTATCAATTGTCCAACACTCAACAAGTTATGTGATAAAATAGGAACAAAGAAAACGTTAACAAGTTATGTGATACTATCTCAAATGATATAGTAAGTTGTTTACGACTCATTCACAAGTTAATGATATCTCAAATGATATTTGATTTCTGGATAGTGGATGTTCTAATCATATGTCAGGCATAAAATTAATATTTAGAGATATTGATGAAACTCACAAGTTGAAAGTTAGACTTGGAGATAGCAAGCAAATCCACGTGGAAGGAATGACAATTGGAGGTGAAGACAAGCTATGAGGTAAAATACCTTAATAAGTTAGACAATTGATAGATGATGGATATTCAGTAATATTTGATAATGATTTATGCACTATTAAAAATAAAAAATCTGGTTTAATTATAGTAAATGTTTGCATGACGTAAAATAAGATGTTTCCACTTGATGTGTCAAATATTGAAAAGTATGTTCTTGTCGCAATCGGTATATGCAACTATGAATCAAGGGGGAGTGTTGAGATTTAATTCATAGTTATCTAAGTAGTTATCATGATCTAGTAGTTAAAAGGTGATATTAATAACTATCTCAATCATGATATAGTAAGTTGTTTACGACTCATTCACAAGTTAATGATATCTCAAATGATATTTGATTTCTGGATAGTGGATGTTCTAATCATATGTCAGGCATAAAATTAATATTTAGAGATATTGATGAAACTCACAAGTTGAAAGTTAGACTTGGAGATAGCAAGCAAATCCAAGTGGAAGGGAAATGAACAATTGAGGTGAAGACAAATCAAGGGAAGGTAAAATACCTTAATAACGTTTTCTTTGTTCCTACTTTATCACATAACTTGTTGAGTGTTAGACAATTGATAGATGATGGATATTCAGTAATATTTGATAATGATTTATGCACTATTAAAAATAAAAAATCTGGTTTAATTATAGTAAATGTTTGCATGACGTAAAATAAGATGTTTCCACTTGATGTGTCAAATATTGAAAAGTATGTTCTTGTCGCAAATCGGTATATGCAACTATGAATCAAGGGGGAGTGTTGAGATTTAATTCATAGTTATCTAAGTAGTTATCATGATCTAGTAGTTAAAAGGTGATATTAATAACTATCTCAATCATGATATAGTAAGTTGTTTACGACTCATTCACAAGTTAATGATATCTCAAATGATATTTGATTTCTGGATAGTGGATGTTCTAATCATATGTCAGGCATAAAATTAATATTTAGAGATATTGATGAAACTCACAAGTTGAAAGTTAGACTTGGAGATAGCAAGCAAATCCAAGTGGACTTTAAAAATCTGGTTTAATATAGTAAATGTTTGCATGACGTAAAATAAGATGTTTCCACTTGATGTGTCAAATATTGAAAAGTATGTTCTTGTCGCAAATCGGTATATGCAACTATGAATCAAGGGGGAGTGTTGAGATTTATTCATAGTTATCTAAGTAGTTATCATGATCTAGTAGTTAAAAGGTGATATTAATAACTATCTCAATCATGATATAGTAGTTATAGGATGGTTTCAATAACTATCTCAATCATGATGTGCACTTGGGAATATCTTGTAAGTATTTTGTCAATCTTTTTATTTAAATACTACATCGTTTTTCTTGAATAAAAAAGATTCTTTTATTTATGTATCTTCCCCAGCATCAATGTTGAAGCCATTTCAGTCCCTGTCGAACCAACACTTTAGGATCATCTTAAATGATTCGCAACCATGAGATATATTTCCCAAATGGTGCGAAACATCATGGCCACCCGTGAAATCACTTTGAACGCTAGTTTTGTATCTTGATTTCAACTCGTTGTGATTGATGTGGCTTGTGGTAGGTATGGAGCAACCATGTCAACAAGAGTGTCAAGCACAAGGTGATGAATGACCAACGGAGCCGTGGAGAGGTATTCGGTAGCAAATAATCTTGTACCATCTTAATTAGTCTCATATGAATTCAAATTAACTTAAAAGGACTGTATAATTATTAATTTTAATTTAGTCATTTTGATTAACAATTTAGGTTCAATAAAATTAATAAAATAATTATCTCCTCAAAGTGATCATTGTAGGAATCCACTTGATTATGCTGTGATCCCAGATGGAAAGTGGGCATTTGCATTTAGGGTGGAGAGACCCGTGCACCATGCTAGCTTTGGTCCGATTTATCTTCTTCTTTTTCTCTCCTTCATATTTTATTTTATTATTATCATTTGGAGTCATATGAGTGTTTGCTATAACGGAGTATGTTAAACTATATGATCCTATTTAATTAGATAAGATATATTATACATTTGATTATATTCTAATTATAGTTATCGATTAATCGAAAGAAAATTCATTTATGATAAGATTCATTACGAGATAAGTAACAAAAGGAACTTTTCTAATTATCATTTTAGACTTTTTGTTTTTAAATATAAAAAGATGACTTCTTACGGATGAATCATCAAAATTTGAAATTATAAATATATTCTCAATTTTCCTTAGTCAATATTTTATTATAATCATATGAAGAATAAAAAGAGAAGAGAAAATGATATAGTTTTTCTTGTAGATCAATATCATTTCTTCATTTGAATTGGATGACGATGTGTTTATATATTAGAATAAAAGTATTCTGAATGACATTGAAAAAAATACATTCATAATATTTTATTTATAATTATTTAATTTTATTTTTTGATATTAAATTTTTTATATAATAGTATAATTATAGTTTTTATGATAACAATTGGTATAAGAAAAATTTTTGAAATCAAAATACATTAGATCATAAAAGTATATATAATCTATTTTATTTTTAGATCTGTTTCTTAGTGTTCTTCGCTTCCGAACAAAAATTATCCGATTTTGATTATTTGATATTCGAATAATCTATTATCCATCTATTTTCCTATCTCATCCGACTTATTGCCTACATACCGGGGATGATATGCTGCCCATGCTTGATCGACAGGCTGTCATCGATCGTTTGTTATCGGTAATAATACTGTTGAGGGCAGCGGACTGGTGAGACGGTTGCTGTGTACAGCCGAGCAGTTGAAGTGCTACGACAATGCCATTTCATGCGGCTGTTGCCACCGTGGGTGGTAGCTACTTTAGTGGCGTCGCTCCTACCTACAACGGTAAGATTTGGTCGCAGGCGGCGCTACACACGCAATGGTGCCACGGCATGCGATAGCACATTAAGGCAGCAGCTCTATCAGGCGCTGCCCTTGACCGGCGACGACGAGGACAATGAAGGTGGCCGCGGCTTGTCGCAACACATCGCAACAACGCTAGAGGGTCGCCGGGTGCCGTAGTAGAAAGGAGCTCGGTGTTGTTTGGGGGTCATCGTCGGGTGCGCTGGCATGAAGAAATAGCGGACGACAGGAGGGCAGCGGCTGTGTAGGTAGTTGCCGGCCACAGAGAGGATCCTACCTTCGGTGAGGGTGAAGCAGGTTGCAACATGGTGATGGCCATTTTCCAAGGTAGGGTAGAGGCCGCCAGTGAGCGATCACGTGGTCATAGATGGTGGCCTGCAGCAGAGGGATTGCGACGGCGACTCACAGTGGAGGCATCGCATTGGCGGGGCTGTATCCTAACACGCCCCGGACGGTGACGCACTGTAGGATGGTTCGACGGACGATAGCATAGGCGGCGACGGGCGTCAATGCATGGCGAGCGGTGAGGAAGGCCATGGTGTGTCCACGGCAAGGTGTTGCCTGCCGATCCAATGAAAAGTGGCCGCCGTGAGGTTACCACACGGTGTTTGCTGACCGAGGCCGGCGCCGCGCAAGCACTGAAGGAGCCGCACGCAGGTTGCGCCGGAGGAGCCGCGCAGGTAGGTGGAGGCGTCGCGTGGTGCTGTAGTGGATGCAGATTGTCGGTGGGTCATTAGCTGCCAAGGATCGTGCGCGGTGGAGAAGCCGCAGCTCGCGGAGGTGCGATGCACGGGCAGGATTTAGTGCTGATTTAGTCAAAAATCAATTTTAACCAAAATTGTCCGAGCCTTATGATTTAGGCTTTTAGATTCTTGACCTATGAATTTTGACCTGATCAATCCTGATTTTGACTTACTTTGGGGAAGTCCAATTTTTAACCTCGATTATGGCATAATCTGAATTCCAGTTCGATCAATTTTCACCTTGATTAATCTTAAACTTTGACCAGACTTGAATTGTGACTATATCTGATTTTGATCTAGCTTAATTTAGACTTAATTTGATTAGAATTTAATTTTTGATCAATTTTGTTATCGGTCAATTTTTATTTTTATCGAATCCTAATTTTGCCTGAATATGACTTTAGTCAACTCTAATTTTGAATGACCTAATTAGATTGATGTTGTGCTTAAATCCACAAACCCAATTTGGATGGTACAATTCAAGACTTGCCTATTTAAAAAGGGTTGATTGGTTTAATTTAGAGTTCATACGAATTTTAAAAAAAAACATATAAATTATTATATTTTATAATTTTCTCATATGAAATATTGGTAATTTTTATTTACTTGTCGTGATTAAATTTTAATTATTGCTTTTAGATATTTATGTGATTATTCATATGTATATTAACAAAATAATAAAATAATATTTAGTTTTTACATAAAGGAATGATTTGTGTTTTATAATAATTTTTATCATCATATAAGTTTTTCTTCACCCTGATTAATATTCAAGAATTATTATAGTTGTTATTTTATTATTATTAAATTATTTATATGTATTATATTAAAAAATATATAAATATTATTTATAATTTATTTTTTAAGTTTTATTTAATTTGTAACTGTCAAAGTAGCCTAAGATGATAGACTTATAGAATATGCATTATAATAAATATTTTTTATTTATATAATATTTAAGATATATTTTATATTCTTGTATTAGTCTTATAGCTACCAATGTATTATTATTATTATATATAAGCTTGAGCATATATAATTTACACTATTAAAACTATTACAAATTCTATGAAATAATTGAAAAAAAAGTCTATTTATGCTTATCTTTATGATAATTACTAATAATATTTAGATTTAAGTACATAATATAATTTATATACTAAAATTTGTTAGTATTATTATTATTATTATTATTATTATTATTATTATTATTATTATTATTATTATTATTATTATTATTATTATTATTATTATTATTATTATTATTATTATTATTATTATTATTATTATTATTATTATTATTATTATTATTATTATTATTATTATTATTATTATTATTATTATTATTATTATTATTATTATTATTATTATTATTATTATTATTATTATTATTATTATTATTATTATTATTATTATTATTATTATTATTATTATTATTATTATTATTATTATTATTATTATTATTATTATTATTATTATTATTATTATTATTATTATTATTATTATTATTATTATTATTATTATTATTATTATTATTATTATTATTATTATTATTATTATTATTATTATTATTATTATTATTATTATTATTATTATTATTATTATTATTATTATTATTATTATTATTATTATTATTATTATTATTATTATTATTATTATTATTATTATTATTATTAGAAGTCTCTTTAAATATTCGATGGATTATATTTGAAGCTTTGACTCATGTTATTAATAAGGGAAAGAATTTTATTTTAACTTGAAAAAGCTAAATGAATATTAAGGATTTATCATTATAGAAATTATTTTAAGTGATAGTTAGTTACTTATTGTCAACATTTAAAAATAATTCATCTGATAAATTTTAAGAATTATGTTATGTTTCTATAATTCTAGAAATTTAATTTATTTATTAAGAACTGTTATGATATCTTTCTTTTAGTGATATAAACTCAATATATTTTATGATTTAATAAAAATTAATTATAAAAATTTATATAATGGCTGTGGATAATTAATGTGAATCTTGAGTTTATAATGATTCTAAATATATTTGAAATGAAATATAGTTTCATGAACTCCTCTAAGCAATGTATACTTAGTTACGTGGATCATTCTATTTTTCCAATTGTATAGAAAAAAAATATATCATCTTTATAGTTGATTCGTCAAAATATAACTATAAATATCTAATTCATGTAATGTTTTAGGCCGTTGACACATCTTAGGTGTACATAAATAAAGTTGACAGATAACTAGATAGAAAAGTTAAAATTTATCAGATTCAATAATGAACGTAAATTTATGGATGAGGATTAAAACTATAGAGAATTCTGGGGCGACATCACATGCGCAGCGGAAGAATAAAAAACAAAAATCTTCAAATTTCTCATAAATTGTGTTCGTCATTGTACGAAAATTGATGTGCAAAATCCGCAAAACTGAAAACTACGTATATGAAAGATTATATTTCCTAGGGAGATCGTATATCCCTGAATCCCTGTAGATATATAGGAGAGGATGAAAGAGGTTAAGCGTCCTCCTCTCTACCGGTGATTCACACAGTAGGGCTGCGACGACGCTTCTCAATTCTTTAAGTCTGCTATCTAAGGAGGAAAAGGGCAGATGAGAATAGAAGGTAACAACCAAAAACCTTTAGCCTATGAACATTTGGTTCCCTCCTATTTATAGAGACCCCCTGTCAACTTAATCATAATGGATCCTACCCTATTAGGTATTGGATCTACATCCAACTATCTATGCCTCTTAGATTAGTGGATATCCATCAAATAATCTCTCTTGGCTCTTATTGGATCTCATCCATGGGATCCAATAATTTATGGGCTTATGCTATCCAATAAGATAGAGGCTCCACCAGATATCTCATATCTGAACATCTACTCGTCGTAATGTCTACTATATGTGTATGACCCTCTAGGCACAATATTGAGCTGGTCATGAGTCATACCTGTCAGAACCCCTTCAGGCTCAATGAATTATTATCTCCATAATAATTCACTCGACTCGTTGATTGCGGATGTACTAAGCCACTACGCCGTAGTCCCTAGACAATACAAGAGAATTCAATTCATTAGACCTGTTTGCCCTCAATTACCATATATATATATATATTCATTCATTTATCTAATATCTCAGAGATCGTATATTGGACAAGGTGCTGACAGACCTATACGATTTCTATTTGAGTCTCACCCTAATCAGATTCTCCAAGAGAATTCTTTTTCTCTTAATCTGAATAACCATGGTTAGAGATTTGTTTGAGTAAGAATATATGAGATATTCCTTTCATGACACTGAGAATGAGTGATCCTCTATCGACACTCAATAGTCCTTGTAAGATTGACTACTACTCTTGATGACCAATTGTGCTATATCTGAAACTTTAATGTCTATAAGTCTGGTATCAAAGAATGTAGTACTCATATAGAACATCTTTGGTATCTCAAGTCTAAGGACCAGGTACACTATTAGGACAACGGAATCAATGTGTGACAATGAGATATCATTAATCATCCAACATTATATGAGCGGATCAATAGTGAACTCATTCTCCAATGAGCACCTGCACTATAGCCCTAGTGTCCCCATTGTCATGGATTTAGCTGGTTTTCCTTAAATCGTGTGGCACCTTTGCGTGTCCGTCCACAAAGGTCAACTTCCCTAAAATCTCCCATGGTCCTTTAGGACATATAAAAGAGAAAATGAGTTAGAGAAATCACCTTACTCGGGATCCATAAGCAATCATTTTAATAAATATTTTATAACCAATACAAATTACAAACAAACTTCACAAGCTCTGAACTGTTACACAACAAAAGATCCAAAATGGTCTACTATAAATCAAAATCTCTCACAAGTATCAACATGATATAATATTTATTTACAAGCCTAAAATGGTTACCAAACCCAACTAAATTGGGGTTGTTAAGTCTTTGACTGTCTATTTACATGCTGTGCAAAGCATAAACAAACCAAAAGACGCGGACATATATGAGCATTACATTAAACACCTTGTTTACAGTTTTCTCCGTGACACCACACGAGCAACTATGAGATTAGCCGCCTCTATCATATGTATGGATATATAATACACTAGTTTGTCCGGTTATCTCGATGTCCCTATTAAGTAATTTATGACTATGATTATCTAAGATCTATGTACAAAAACAAATTGGTCTTATTATTGTGATCTCATCACGATCTGATTCCCATTGTACAAATCCTTAGACATCATAATATATTCATCCAACAAATAATATAAAGTGATAAAATATAAATATATAATAAGCAAAAAGAGTACATGTCATGTCACACGTGTTATCACTCACGTGATTGACTTGCATGATATCTATGACTAGTAATATCTTACTTGACCTAAAGTCAATCATTTATGTGTCTGATCCCTATCAGACCTTAAAGATGCTCAAAGACTATGTGATATAACGGTTTTATTAATAAATTTATGATGTTATCTTCAGATGAAATTTTTTTTATTATTATATCTTCTCGGATTACGATCTCTCTGATAGCACTTTATGATGTTATCTTTAGTTTTATTATTAGCTGTAGCAATATACTCTATTTTTATGATCAAATCAATAATAATATTTTAGTTGAAACTTTTCCAACATACTGTTTCTTCAAAACGAACACAAAAATTTGGGTATACTACCCCTCCGTACTGCTTCATCTGAATATAATAACTCAGCCATGGACGCTACCAGTACACCAAACACAGAAAAGCCAACGCTGCCTTTTGCCGGGGCGCAAAACCGCCTCTCTCTCTCTCTCTCTCTCTCTCTCTCCCTCATCCCCTGGGAACAAAGTGAAAGCGTGCTGCTCTTCCAGCTACAGCTTCAGTCTCAATCAGGCACTCATTGGCCGGCGGTTGATCTCACAAGCAAACAAAAAGATCACCAGAAGTGTTGTTGACCAGAGGCGTCGTTTGCAGTGCTAGAAGCCCAGTTTAGGTAGACCTACCGTTGAGTTAAAAGATATGTTTCCTTTTCTTTGAGGCGTAATGGTTGTCCGCCCAACGCACAAGTTTGACCGGGTTCCTTGGATCAGCATCTTTAAGCCTGTTGGGTTGGAAGTTGTCTATGTATGTAATCTTGCAAAGAGACAACAGATTAGAGGATGCAATAGGCAGCACTGTTGAACAACAGTTCTTAATTTAATTCTTCTGGGATTAAAAATAAGAGAAAAGATTAAACATTGCATTGAATAGAGATTTCATGAGAAGGTACATGAACTTCCGAGTAGGTGCATGGCGTTTATAGATAGGAGGGGGATTCATGATATTGAGAGTATGAAGAAAACTTGTCTTTGTAAAAGCACTTTGTTTGTAGAAAGGTTTGGTGAATCAATGTGGAGCCAAGAGCGAGTTGACAGAGTCAGATGAATCAGTGAAAGGTCAAGTTTAAGTATTAGATTGATTATATTATTATTGTTACATAAAATAATTAGTCAATCTATCATATATATATATATATATCATATAATTTTCTTGCAGAAGTATTTATAGAATTGTTTTTGGAATATATTAAAAATGAGAAATGTAGAAAGTTTTATATGGCCTAAATCAAATACCTAAATAGTGAAATTTTAAATTATATATTTATTTTAAGTAAAATTATTGTATTAATTGCTCTTATGAGAGTATAAAAGAAAATAAGATATATAACTTATTTCCTTATTTCTGTGTAGGTAGATTTCGAGTAAATCATGTGATAATCGACATCAGACTCGTGTCTTATTTTCTTCGTATTCAAATAAAATAAAATATTAAAAATATTTTTCTTCTACAAAATGTATATATAAATGAAATTATAAAAAATTAAGATGGGAGTTTGTAGTACCATTAAAACATCGATAGGATGTGGTATGTATGACAAGATTATATGATGAGGCAATTGATCGTATATACTTCAATAAAAAAAATTTAGATATTTGACATATAAGTTGATTTAAGAAAGAACTTTAAGTCATTAAGACCGTAACTCGTGACTTACTATATTCGTATTCCAAGAGTCTGTTGTTAGCTATTGAAATAGTGAAGTATAGAAATTTAGAAAATCAAAAAATTCAATTGGTTTACCTATTTCTTGATAGATAGTATCTTCAACTTGTATTTGGAAAAGAAAATATATTACGACATACATGTAAGGTGGAATATGTGACAATATCTCTATATCCATATTATATTATATGGTTTCCAAAGCTCAATCTAGGAATTATATAATAAAACAATAAAAATTTATGATGATAATAAAACAATAATAACATTAGCTAAAAAATTAATTTATTATTAAGAAAACAAACACATTGGCATTTATTTTCATTTTTGATAGGTAAAACATGCCAATGATAAATAGGTAATCACCACGTTACAATATGTGGTCGATAGATTGATCGTCAAAATAACATTGGTTACTCGTGACTAGTTAACCATCCGAACCCCATGATTAATGTAGTCAATTAGTGCGAGTGTTGGGTGTAACGAATATTATGTCATAACTTAGCTTGAAACATCACATGTCTCCCTCTAACCATCAATAATTGTCTTTGTTATCACCTATAAAATTTCACCAAGAATATTTTAAAATATAATTTATTTTTAGTATTGATCAATTAATATAACCATCCGAACCCCTAAACTAATTTGATCGTCAAATTGGTATTTGTCGAAAACACTCCCAACTTAATTTTTACATATTTGACGTTATACGAATCATGATTTGAATTGAGATTAAATATTAGTTAGATCTGAATCATGATCCTGATTTAGACAATCAGAAATAGTGAAGTATAGAAATTTAGAAAATCAAAAAATTCAATTGGTTTTACCTATTCTTGATAGATAGTATCTTCAACTTGTATTTGGAAAAGAAAATATATTACGACATACATGTAAGGTGGAATATGTGACAATATCTCTATATCCATATTATATTATATGGTTTCCAAAGCTCAATCTAGGAATTATATAATAAACAATAAAAATTTATGATGATAATAAACAATAATAACATTAGCTAAAAATTAATTTATTATTAACACATTGGCATTTATTTTCATTTTGATAGGTAAAACATGCCAATGATAAATAGGTAATCACCACGTTACAATATGTGGTCGATAGATTGATCGTCAAATAACATTGGTTACTCGTGACTAGTTAACCATCCGAACCCCATGATTAATGTAGTCAATTAGTGCGAGTGTTGGGTGTAACGAATATTATGTCATAACTTAGCTTGAAACATCACATGTCTCCCTCTAACCATCAATAATTGTCTTTGTTATCACCTATAAAATTTCACCAAGAATATTTTAAAATATAATTTATTTTTAGTATTGATCAATTAATATAACCAATCCGAACCCCTAAACTAATTTGATCGTCAAATTGGTATTTGTCGAAAACACTCCCAACTTAATTTTTACAATTTAATAGATGTTAAGTAATAAAATTAATTTAATTCCTCTTGATTCAAAGTATGTTTGATAATACGAAAAGGTGTATAAAAATCAAACAACCGTATTAAGTAGGCGTTTCAGAAAGAGTTACATGAACCTTTGGACAGATGCATGACGTTCAATGTGACATTTCATTAGATGTTCTCGATCCGTATAAATATAAATAGATATGGATTAATGGCATTGAGAGTCCGAGAAAAATTTGTATTGAGAGAGAACATACATAAGAGATTCGTTTGTCTCCACCAAAGTTTCACCGCTCTCTTCCTCTCACTCTCTTTTCTCTCTCAACAGTTTGTTTCATGGAGCGCAGCATCGACGAAATGAGCAACGAGTTCGACGAGGTGTTGGCGGCAGCCGCGGACGTGATACAGGCGAGGGAAGCATCGTTCGGCCTGCGGACGGCGGCGACGGATGCGGCGCTCGAGAAGTTTAGGCAGCGGTGGGGGCTCTTCAAGTTGTCATGCGACCGGGCGGAGGACGTGGTCGACTCGGCGAGGAGGAGTATCATGGCAGAGCGTCTGATGGACGCGGCCTCCGGGATGGCACCGGGGCAACCGGAAACAGCGGGGTTGCAGCATCTCAACGTGCCCCGCTTTGAGCGGGCTCTCCACAAGGTCAACTCCGTCGCCGCGGACCTCGGACGTGGATCGGCTGCCATGGCCGCCGCCTCCTCATCCGGCCCCTCTACTGCGACACCTTCCGTAGACAAGACGGATTGAGTTATATCTGCTCTGCTTGGGATGACGCTGTGACGAGTTCGGAACGCTGCCTATGAGCTGTGCAATTACCTTGTGCACAGTGAAAACAAGTAATTCGATACCCAGTGCTACCTGCCCCTTTCTATTCACATTTCTAGCGACATATATCATAACCTACAGATGAGCTGATTCGATTTCACAGTGTAATGCAACATGATTTAGTTTGAGCAGGTGATCTTACGATTCAAACAGACGAGAGTAACCAGCCAAGTCTCTACCCTTTGATCCCTGTTCACTAGACATGAAACTCGATGCTTTTACAGAATTATTACGTCTCCGCCTCACAGTTTCGTCGATAAGAGAAACGAGGGTACATGACAAAGCGTCACTCTCGGTGGTTGCTCAATCCATTTTTAAGCTTAAATTTCATTTCTCCCTTCCCATCAGATTCCGCCGAAGAAGAAATGATGATTTTGACGTTACTTCCTTCCTGGATTATATCATCAATGCTTGATTTTGATAGCACGAATGTCCATGGCTGTCTGACGAGCAGTCACCGGTGGAACGCCCCTTCGAAGAAGACGATGTAAGAATAGTCAACGCCTGCATCCATACTCGCTATTGTTATTTTCATTAATTTCTTTTTTTTTTTCACTGAACGACGAAACTTTATTTTTTTAGGATCCTTTAAGTTTAATAATTTTTTCTAAAAATAAATAAAGAATATATGATTCCAACGCAGAATATTATGATAATCTATCAATTTTTTACTAATTCAATTGGCTATATATATATATATATATATATATATATATATATATATATATATATATATATATATATATATATATATATATATATATATTATTAGACACGTGTTATTGATCATATAGGTGACCAAAAGTTATTTTTGTGCCATTCATAAAGCGTTAGAATATAAGAATTTTATCGCATATTCCCCAGCAGAGGTTGTTTAAGTAAATATATGTTCTATTTTTTAATATGAATTAATTGGAATTCTAGAACGAACGGCTCAAAATAATATATTTTTAAAATCTCATATATATTAATACTATTAAAAATACAGAAATTTTAAGAATTAAAAGATTGGCTTCAAACAAGTGATATAAAATTATAAGATAACAAAATAAAATAATTATATATTAAAGTAATTAAAAATAATAAAAATAATAGCTAACGATCATGACAAAACATTTTCGTTCGATCCGAGTCCGATACCTATGCAGGCTTGGTACGGATGTAATGGTGGCGATGCTGTTGACCATGGGGATGCGGTGGTGGTTGTAGTTGGCCTGGAACTCGACGAAGGTACCGCGATTCTCTCCTCGCATGGCGCAGCTCCAGCCGCCCATTCCCTTCCTTCCACGCCCCAATTCACCCCTCAAAATATCTCCTCCTCCTCTCGTCCTACTAACCACTATTCCCTCTTCCGATCGCTCGCTCGCGATGGCGATTCCCTCGTTGACTGATCGGAATCCCACGGGCCTTGTGGCTTGAATCCCGTCAATTTTCCCAGTTCGAATGGTCGATGGTCGAGTTCTGGCTGCGGTTCTTGCCTGGAATCCATGTTCCATGTCGACCCCGATGTGAATCGCGCTGCCCGTCATTGGATCGGGTTCAGCGCGGCGTGCCCTCTTTCTTGGCATGTCGGTGCCGCAGGATTCCTTCGGAGTAGCGACTCAGATAGGAGATGCTAGCCGAGGCAGAAATCGGCATCGGCTTGGTCGTAGAATTGGTAAAAGATTGCGTTTTGGGATTCTCTCGAATGAGCTTCGATTTAGATGCGCGGCATCTACGCCACCGGGGAAGAGTGGTAACCCCAACTTGTCCGTTGATTTGGTCAGCTCTGCTAGGGGAACTGTCATCAAACAGATTTCGGGCAAGCTGGACAACGAGGATCCGAAACACTTGGCGTCCAGCTTTACGAACTACAGGGACGATCCTTTGGTGGATAAGCTAAGGACGCAGCTTGGCGTGATTCGTTCCATCCCTTCTCCGCCCATAAATAGGAATATCGCAGGCTTCTTCGTGCTCTTTTTCCTCGTTGGAGTGGCTTTCGACAAGGTTTGGAATTTAAGGAAAAGGGAGAAGTCGGCCCGGGACGTCGACAATGGCACGTGGCCACAGGCACCAACGAGCCTCTCTATATTTCTTGAGAAGGACCTTCGGAGGAAAGAGTCGGTCGAATGGGTAAACATGGTCTTGGGGAAGCTTTGGAAGGTCTATAGGTCCAGAATCGAGGATTGGGTTATTGGGTTGCTCCAGCCGGTAATAGATAATCTCAAAAAGCCTGATTATGTGCAGAGAGTTGAGATTAAGCAGTTTTCCATTGGGGATGAGCCACTATCTGTCAGGAGTGTTGAAAGGAGAACTTCTCGTGGTGTTAATGACTTGCAGTAAGTTCTTCCTATCTCAATTCTAAGAAAAGCTGGTTGCTCGTTATGGGCTTGTGGTTTTAACTTGTTGTATGATTGGTTTTTTGTTGCCTTGTATCTATGGTGAGATTGCTTCTTTATGGTATCCACTTATAGGGGTAAAACTGCATATATTCATTATTCTCAGATTCCACATTTGCAGCCTTAAAAAAGTTTGATGTTCTGTAATTTTTTTTTTAGCATCAGTAAACCTCCTAAATGGAACTTTATGCATACTAGCCTTACACTAATCTGATTGATAAGCTAAATGTTCAGTGTTATTTTTTTTTTCTATTACATCCTGTAAACTCCTCATCTTTTGCTTTGGAAATCACAAAGGAACTGATGTCTGAAAGAGATAGATTGGATTTTAAATTTTTGGTTTTCTAGCTAGATTTATCAGTGACTGATTTTACATGGTGATGGCCACTTTGGATGGACATGTTGGGTTTCTATATTACCTTCTTTATATTTTATTTTTATGATTTTGAAGTTGCATGTTCTGAGTCAAAAAAAAAAAAGAAGAAGAAGGATTTAAGCTTCAAAGCAACATAAGAAAGTAACATATGGCATATATCATGGAGTTTCTCTACTCATTAACCTGTCTTGCCTTTTTATGCTTTTCTAGAGTGAGTTAGTCAGGATCATATGTTCTCATTCACTGGCTCATGCTTCTTTTGCCATGTTCTAAATTCTGATATATGAACTAGATTATGAAACATAAACTTTTAGGAGGTTCAACTTCCAATTTGGTTCATTCCATAGTCATATCAGCATAGCACATCATAGAATACCATATTTCATTTCATACATATGGAACAAAATATTAGCATCTTTTGATACATTTTTTTTAACATCAGGTATCAGATTGGCGTTCGTTACACTGGTGGTGCTCAGATGTTGCTGTCCCTATCATTAAATTTTGGCATTATTCCCATTGTTGTACCTGTTGGGATCCGTAATTTTGATATAGATGGAGAGCTTTGGGTTAAGTTACGGTTAATACCCACTGGACCATGGATAGGGGCTGTGTCATGGGCTTTTGTATCTCTTCCAAAAATTAAGTTTGAGCTCTCACCATTCAGTCTGTTCAATCTAATGGGTAGGTTCTTTATTCATATATCATAAATCCTAGGTCTCAACTCTCAATTTGTGATCTGCTATTTTGTTGTGTGTCTTTTTTAAGGATACACTTCAATAGTTCAATTCACATCATAAAAGTGTGAAATGTAATATGCGAAGTTTTGTTGGCGTGTTCTTATCTCAATGAGCATTTTAGGCATCAAGTTGCTTACACCACCTAGTTTTGTACACATCAGCTATTTGTCTATATTACAACTTATTTGACTTCTACTGACATTTACTTAAATGTCTTGTGCATGTGACGATTAATCTGGAGTCAGCAATTCCTGTTCTCTCAATGTAAGGAGATCCTTCATTTGTAACTTTTTAAAATTTTCAATTCTGTCCACTGTGTATTTGCTGTTTCTCTCTTTTCTGTTTCTAAGTCTTCTTATTGGACATGTTGATGTACTTGTCAACATGATTCAACAATCCACATCATTGCCCTGTTTTACTGAAACTTTGCCTGTGTAAAGTTGGCTAATTGTTTTTTTTCACTTACAGTTTGAGTTGCATTGCATTCTCATTTTATGCAAACCAATATCGTCCACAGTCTACTGCTACACCACCTTGTTCTTTTCAGTATTACTTAGCAAGAGAATTTTCTTAGACATCTACTTCGCATCATTTTTCCAAATATAGTGGTCAGAATTGATGTCAAGCAGTCAAAAGTTTCAGATTTATAGTTCATCTTAGACTGGATGATTTATGGTAACTAAATGTAATTGATACAAGATTCTATTTTTCTTCATATTGTATGTTTGTTTTAATTTTTCTAACAAGCAAAAACTTGGTTTAGATAGTACTTTATGAAGGTGTATGACTAATTTTGTAGCTTTGTGCATGTTGTTTCTTTTATATGTAAATGTGATTGGTTTCCAAATTTAGTAAATCTTGTAAGAATGCCTTCAGTTTTTAACCTTTAGATTAAGTGTCACCAATACATATGCATACCATGGTTTTTTATGAATTTTCCTGAAATGGAGTCACCACTTCTTTTTAGGTTTCTTACAAGGCTTCTAACAGAAGATTTGCCTCGACTCTTTGTGCTTCCAAAAAAGATCGTTCTTGATTTCCAGAAGGGGAAAGCACTTGGTCCTGTTTCACATGATTTTAAAGTTGAAGCAGTGCAGGAGAGAAGTAAAGATTTTGTTGGAGAACTGTCAGTCACTCTTGTGGATGCTCGAAAACTTGCTTATCCCAAAATTGGTATCAATTTTTACCTTTACAGTTTCTTTGTATATTTATCTTGGCAATACCTAGGATACCTTGGCCTCCTATGAACATCTCCATTTGGCTGGATACTAGAATTGGAACTTGGTTAAGCTGCATTGTCTTCTTTGAAGTTGACCTGTTGCTTGTTCCCAATTCTTGTTGCTGCCCCATATTTATTTGTTTACTTCAAATAAAGTTTTTGCTGTGCCTTTTATGCTTACAATTACTTATATCAATTTATTTTAAGCCTGAAGATATGGTATTCCTGGGCAGGGAAGACAGATCCATATGTTGTTTTAACTCTTGGTGATCAAGTATTTCAGAGTAAGAAAAATAGCCAGACAACAGTCACTGGACCTCCTGGAGAACCAATTTGGAACCAAGTGAGATCTTCTACTGTAGTTTTTGTTTTTGCTTGTCATGTGGTCTTTATCTACTTATTCAGTAGTATATATTCTGTAAACAGGATTTTGATCTGTTTGTTGTAAATCCTGGAAAGCAGAAGCTGTACATCCAAGTAAAAGACTCTTTTGGTTTCGCAGATTTCACAGTTGGCACAGCAGAGGTAGATTAATATTGCTGGTCTATTTAACTTTCATGAGTTCTTGTACCCTGACATGCTATTTGTACAATGCACTAGAAAGATTCTGCTAGTTCATAAACCTGCTGCTGGATCTTGATAGGTGTGGAAGTTGACTTGTGATTTGTCCTATAAACTTGGGACCATTCCCTTCTAAGTCAAAGGGCTAGTTTTAGAAGTTCTGAGCGGGTTCTCTTCCTTATGCTTTAGCATGCTTACTATATAGTATAAGCGAGTTGGATTGAACTTTTAGTTTGAATGTTCTTGGTTACCTAATCAGATCATGGAGATTGAAAATATCATGTAATGATCTCTTACATTCTATAAATGCTATATTTATTGCTATATATGATCAAGTAGATTTTGTTGATGTATAATTTTGTTCAATAATTCATGTGTAGTTATAATTTGGTATGCTAAATGCCAAAACCATGGTGATTGAGCTTCAACATAAACCTTGTAAATTTATGGCCTTGGTCATTTGTGCGCAATCTTGTTTTATATATATATATATATATATATATATATATATATATATATATATATATATATATATATATATATATATATATATTGTAATACCCTATTTTAGTCCCACATTGGAAGTTGATAAAGATTTGGATTGATTTATAAGGGCCGTCAATGGTTCAAATTCAATAAGTTAATGAGTTAATTATTCCATTGGATGTTTTGGGAAGAGAGTCACCATTGGACTAGGCATCACATGCATCATTTAATGGGAGAGATTGTAACACCCAATTTAGTCTCACGTCATGACATTTGTAGAAAAGGATTAATATTGGGATAGAAATCTATGTGATCGTATTGGTATGCCAAATGTAGAAAAGGATTAATATTGGGATAGAAATCTATGTGGTTGTATTGGTATGCAAGTTCTTGTAGAAACATTTCTTTCCTGCACTCAAAATGTTTTGTTCATGAAGTCTGTAAATGATCTAGTGATGCAGCAAAATATGGAGGTATTCCCAAGAGTATAAGAAATCTTGTATTTGGTGATCTGAAGCCAGCATAGGTTGAGGATAGTAAATGACAAAAGAGTAGCATATAAAAAGGGTGATCCAGTGCATGAGACTCCTAGCATTGTGGAGTCTGGTCAATGTACTTATCTCATAGTTTCAAACATTGGTTTGTTCGGAAGCACAGAAGTAGACATCCTATAGTTTTATTTGTTATTGTAATTTATTTGGATTATTCACCCCTGAAAGTGACTTCGCTATGAAGTTCTGCCACCATGGGTAAGACTAAGTTTTGTTTGCTTCCCGTGAAAGTGACTTTTCAACGTTTTTAACCAGGTCAAGCTAGAGTCCCTCCAAGATACAGTGCCTGCAGACAGAGTAGTTGCTTTACGTGGTGGATGGAGTCTATTCAGAAATAAATCATCTGGAGAAGTATTACTTCGACTCACATATAAAGCTTATGTTGAGGATGAAGAAGATGATCTGTTGGAAACAGAGTTTGTGGATGATCATGCACCTGATGATATCTCAGACTATGACCAACCAAATGGAACATTTGAACAAAGTGGTTATCCTAGTGGAAAAGAAAGAGAAGCTTTTATGGATGTCCTGGCGGCTTTGATTGTGAGTGAGGAATTCCAAGGAATAGTGACATCTGAAACAGAAAATTCAGAAGTTACTGGTGAATCTAGAAATGTGACATCCCCAGTATCAACAACAATAGGTCTTACTGATGAGACGTCTACTATTGATTCAAACAGAAGTTCCAGTAGTTCTGATGGTATGCAACTTCTTTCATCTTTTTGTCAAGATAAATTCTAATATTTTTGTTCTTGTCAGTTTCCTGAATTTAGGATTTTGCAGATTTAGAACTAGTATGGCTTGCTGTGGTAATGGGTACAGTGGTGCTGATTGCTCGTACCATGGGTGATTCAAGCTTGTTCAATCCATAGCATTTGCAGGTATATATGGATGTCCTTGGTGTCTTTGAAATAAGCAGGTCTTAGCAATTTAACATGATATGCTTGCATATTTGATGTCTAAATTATCTGTTCATTTTTTATGGTTTATATATGAAACAAACGTCTCCATGATCAATCCAAAAGTTGTCTTTAACTCACACAAACTTGCACGCTTTTGTGGCACATAGAACTTTGTACTTACTGAAAGAGTTTACGAGAAATATCTAGTTGGTTGTTGAACTTCTGGTGATCCTGTCCTAGCTAGGGAAAAAAGAGAACCAAACCAATTATTAAATCTGATAAAAGGGTGAACCCAGTGCATATAAGGCTCAAGCCAATGTAGAATCTGGGTAAGGGTTAATTGATAAAAGTATTTTACCATGGATTTAATATTTAACAAAGAATAAGGAGAATTTTCAGGTCCCAGGTTTCTCTGGTCACCAAATGGATAATTAGAACCTGAAGCCTGGACAAAAGCTTAGCAGCAAAAATAAATTTACCAGCCATTGTAAAACATGTTTCCCACAAAATGAAAATCCACATATTGGAGCTCAAAAAAGTCCCAATTACAGCTTGTCCCTTGATGTCTAGTATGATTTGCTAAGCAGTTAACATGGTCAGATTCAGAACCAGGGAGATTTTACAGAAGCATTCAGGCATTCAGAGATCCAAACAAGGTTTCCAAACTCCTAATCCAACATCATGAAGACCAAGAACTTTTATAGTGTAAGACATGGGATGAGAATACTATCCCATATTGGTGAGGCATTCATATTGGAACTAAATGATTCCTGATCTTCCAACATCCATTGTTTTGGATGGTAGAGTGTCATTCTCTTTTAGACAGCAGTTTAGGGTCTAATCTCTGTCTAGCATCCATTGTCTTGGATGCTAGAACAACTTTCTCCTTTAGAGGGGGGGTTTAGGGTCTAATCTCCATCTGACACAAGCTGTTACCTGCCTTCATGATGGATGACACCTGTGTCGGTTGTGGGGCTGAATAGAATTAATGAATCACATGCCTATTTGTGGTCTATGATGCCTTGCTTCTCTTGTGACTTATGCTACAGGATGCAGTCTCCCTTCTGAAAAAAGAAGAGGGTAGTCGGTTTTGAGATTGTAGGCGTAGCGATACAGAAACCAGTCAGATTGTTGTATTTCAAATTCTTCCACCGGTAAGGTGCGTATGTAGTTGCATCTTGTTTCTACCTTTTATTTTGCATCCTATTTTCCACCTATTATTTAATAACAAGTTAAACAGTAATGTTTGTCCATTTCAAATTACACTGGAGTTATCAGATTGATGATGCCCATCATCTGCTTCTCTCTACAATTTCTTTCGTGTGATGGTCCAAATTTTGTTTAAACATGCATGATCTGATGACAAGCTCTGTTGTTATCTGCAGGCTCCATTCTGTACATGCTCCAGGGCAGAGTGGAATCAACTAAATGGTTATTGTTCAACATTCTTCTTCTCATGGAAAATTAGCTCACTATAGTAAAAATGCTTTTGCAGCCATTTCTGGGGTTCAATTCACATCACTAATTCTCAGATCTTTCCTCCATTGTCCACATAATTTACTTAACATAGGAATGTTCCGTTTATGTCCGTCCATTAGGGATGGTAATCTCAGTGGGCTGTATCTACAGGAACAATGCTCTGTCAAAGTCCTCCAAACCGTATGAAATCTGAAGGAAAAATGAAAACCACAAAGACTCTTTGAGGCGGAACTTGTTCTTGAGACATGGCTTGGTTTCGCGATGAACATGCAAGTTGTTGTCCTATATGCTACTAGCAGGGGGAAATCGTTGACCCAATGTACAGCTGCAGTTGTTGGTATTGGTGGGTTAGAGATGCTTCAGTGGGATTTGTGCAAAAGCTCCAATGCTTCCCTACTTTTGTTTTGTTAATATCAGTAGGAATCATATTGTTGGCTATTATCACTTAAACAAGTCAGCTAATATGTTGTTGTGAATCTTCATTCACTGGTGTAACGCCCTCACCTCAGCACTATAGGTTTTCATATAAAAATATAAGGTCAAAACTAGAACAAAATACTTTTATAGTATAATTATTGTATAGATTAATCCATAATAATCAACCCACAAGACATAAATAACATGATTCAATCCATCCATATGATATTCATTAAATTCAACAACTTCTTAAGAGTCATAATATTTCTATTCAAATAATATATATACAGAGTCATCTCAATGCATAGTGATCTTAATTGAATAATTATATAATTCAATCATTAATATATTCTTTCATGCTTTTACTATGCATTCTAAAAAATTTTATCAGCTTTTCAAACTCGATTTGATATTCTGAGAAATCTATCTTTCATTTGCTTTTGAACACTCCTAGAAAAAAATACTTTTGAAATATATATATATATATATATATATATATATATATATATATATATCAACTAGTTAGTTCATGCTTATAAAATTTACAAAACATAGTTTCATATCCATTTCAAATCATAACTTAACTTTCTAATAATACCTTTTAGATGTAAAATATATTTAAATACATTTATAATGAAAGCATAAACATTATAGTCCAAAGATTATAATTAATTTTTCATAAATAAATATAAAATATAGCTAAGATGAACATGTTTGAATAGAAGTCAGTAGTATTAATGGCTCCTATGGTATAGATAATATATATCTTCTTATGTCAAGAATAAATTAGTTTCTAAACAAATACCAATGCATAACTCTTATTATTGGTAAAGTCTTGATCATAGCCAAGCAAGCAAGTGTCATATCACCTAAAATGATATATCAATTACTTTCTTACAAAACTGAAGGCATAAAGAAATCCTTTTTGCATGTCTTTTCAAAACAAATATAATCATTTTTTTTTCTAATTCTTTCAAATATAATAACTAAACAAACATTTTATATAAATTTTGATAGGATAACTTAAAAATAAGTATAAAACAATAACAATAGTTCAAATCATATGTTTTTTTTGAAACTATCAATATTTACATTTTTATAATATTTTTGAATAATAAAATAATTTCTAAATTATGTAAATCATATGTATTTACAAATACCAAACACATGTATTAGTATTTCTGAGAATAATAGATTAGACAGGAGTCATACTTACCCTGATTGTATATCTTTGATATAACATATTTTGTTCTTTTTTCTTTATTCTTTCAATATCATCATTTTTCTATTTTTTTATTTCTTTTATAATATAAATATTTAATTATCTAAAATCATTATGATACATCAATTAATAATCCAAAACATAAATCTAATTAATGTAAATATTAAAAAAAAAATTTAAGATCATACATAATATAATTTTTTGAACTTATCAAAATCAATTTGATATCAAATCCAAACCTCCATAATTTTTCCTCTTTTTTTTCTTCCTTTTTCTTTGTTTTCTCTTTATTTCTTTCTTTCTTTCTTTCCTGAAGCCCTCTCCTCTCGTTTCTTTCTTTTTATTTTTCTTTTCTCTTTTCTTTCTTTCCTTTATTCCTTTCTCTCCTTCCCCGAAATCTCTCTCTCTTTCCTCTCCCTTTTCCTTCTTTTATCTTCTTCTCTTCCTTTTCCTCCTCCCAACTTCTTTTTCCTCTCTCTCTCTCTCTCTCTCTCGCTTTCTCTAATCTCACAGCCGAAGCCTTCTCCCTATCTTTTCTTCCTTTCCCCTCTCTCCTTTCTCCTTCTGTATTCTCTTCTCCCTCTCAATCTTTTTCTCTGTTCTTCCCTTCTCTCCAACTGACGCAGCCTCTGTATTCTTCGTACGAGAGGCATGGGAGGTGGTAGGAAGCAAACCGTTATTCTTGTATTTACAATTAGGTCCTTGGAAAAAACAAGGCATACTACAGCTGTCCTTAGAAAAATAAGTTTAAGAAGATGACAGACAACACTGAAGAAGACGAGCACTGCTTGTTTTTTCTCTTCCCTTTTTCTTTCTTATTTTCATTTCCGAAGTCAAAATGATTTGATACAGCAACAATAATTATATGAAATGGAAACAGTTACAAGTTTTACAGGTTAGATTCATGAATAGCTCCGGAATCAAAATAAAAGTTGATTATAATCTACTAATTCACACGAAAATTATTTATGGGAGGATTAGGTCACATCAACATTAGTTGAAACCAGCATTTCGAAAAATATTTTGAGAACGTTGCGGCAAGGAATATTTCGTTTGTAATATAGAATACTTTTCATGATTAATTCACTATAAAAATAATATTTTTGAGCATGATAAATAATTATTATTTATTAAAATTACTTTACTCTGATTGATTATTAACGTAAGCATCCGAAGGATCACATCACATAACCCATTCAATCTCGATTGTAAGCCAATCATGGAGTACTCACCCGAATCCACATAGACCTCTAAATGAGTATTCAAACCATCTCATCGATCATGCTAGACTTCTTATGTATACAAATTGAAACTGAATAAAGCTCATCCAAACATCATCGATATTATTGAAGCATATTGTACTATTATATATGATTTATATATTTTTAAAAATATTTAATTATGTATTATTTTATTTTTATATGCATTTATCATACAAGTTATATATATTTTTATATATGTAGTTTGTCTATGGCTTATTATAAAGATTATGTTATAAGATTTTATTTTTTCTAATATATAGATGTACATTTCAGTCAAATGTTGACTCCGAATAAGCTCACATTGTTGCACATATTATGGTAAGCCTTCAACTAAAAATTTTTTATCTCACTCTCGTATTTGACATCCGCGCTTCATATTTCTCCTACGTTGGGGTGTGATGGATGGGCAATCAATCAATCAATCAATCTATTTGTTTAGACCTAAGCCACAAAATTATAACTTAGCTCTTATTTCAACTCAAATTTTTAATTTAATTTTATTAAATTTAAATTACAATCTTCTATTTATAGACCTAAACCACAGTCATAACCCTATTGAAATAAACACTCATCCTTCGATTCAAACTTGTAATTTAATTCCAATCCAATGTAAATTATAATCTCTTTAGGCATTAATTCCAAACACTCAGTCTTCATTTGTGTTTCGAATCACCTCACTTTGTGATGGAAAGGGATCTTATTCCGTTCCTTATTTGGTTTTATTTTTTAATCTATGATATAATCGATTATTTGACTCGATAATGTTTTTGGTTTGGAGTTTCATGCTTGTGATTGATCCAGTTAATTAAGGTGGTCTCATTCATGTCTTCATTGTTATCTAGGTTTGGCTCGACAACAAGTTCTATGACAAAGGTTATAATTGGAATGAGAACCGACAGCAAGTTATGGATCCATACCATTGGATTGACGTGATTAATCTTTTCTTATGGAAGAAATTATTATGCCTGATATGATAGAAAATAAGATTTTCCCAACTATATAAGGAAATCTTATCTATTCTGATGAGGAAAGCATTCAAGCTACTTCACCTTTTTAATAAAGTTTCTTTAATAATTGTTCTTATCTTCTATTCTTTCTATCATAATAAACTAAGTAAATAAAGTGTATGAATAATTAAAAGATATGTGAAGTTGCTGAAGTTCTCTAACATTATACCTTGAAGCTCTTGCAAATCGTATTTCTTTTTCTTTCCATTCCATTTGGATGGTATGATTGACGGATGGAAGGGAAATTGCCGGTTGAGTCTGCATCATTTGTTGTCACTATGGTTGCTTGGAAAAACACTCAGCTTGTTGGAGATGAGTGGCTTCGAGAGATTGGTCGAGTGCTTCAAACTTGTATTACAGAATATATGTGTTACAAGAGATTGATCGAGTGCTTTAACATATATTACAGAATATATGCGTTACAACCTCGATATCATTGGATCGGGAAGTCAGCACGATCATGTCACCTTCCGAAGGCACAAGCTCATCTTCAAAACCCATGAGGTATTCTCGGACGTTGGTGGGGTGAGACAAATCTGGTTGGCACAATCGCAAGATGTTGCTCGTTTGCCCGAAGTGGGTTTTACGCTGGACTGAGATATGCATTGGACTCTCTGAGGTTCCTACATAAGAGATTTAACATCGAAGAAGTTTTTGACTCGATCCCATGATAAAATTAGTGATGCGAATGAGAATAGTAGAAATTTTTTTCATCATCATTTCAGGTTTCGAGGATCGACTTTTATAACTGGACGATCGATGGTGGGAGGATGATAGCTCGTCCCTCAATTCCTGATTCTTTAGGGGATCATTTATGTCGATGATCGACTAATTCCTTTCCCTGTCAGTTAGGGATGATCGTTGGGGCATCATTTGTTTGGACAAATGTTTGCATGAGAAAGAGGATAATTGGGAAGGGGGAGATAGACTTCGTCGTTAAGAATTAATGCTCCCGAAATGAGGGAGACGGTCCCATCATCAAGAGGTCGTTTTCCCACACTCGTACGTACGTAGGACATGAGAAGTATATGGGCTCTTCTACATTGGATTGGTTACTGTAGAGGTGGAAGTGGGTCCCTGGGTGAGTCGATGACATCACTTTTATCTCCTATCAAAATGTAAAATAAGTTTACTTAAATAAACGATAGATTAATCTTTGGAATCTTAAGATGCCATCCAAATCTAGTTTTTGACTTAAATCTCAATCCCAAAAATTTGCAACGTATCGTTATAGACTTAGTTGCATATACACATACTACTGCAAAATGGAGCCATCCACATGCGAGCAACCAAACCGATCACTCTCCTCTGAAGCCGGAAAAGTTTCTCGAGAACATGCCGCGGATTAGGGCTCAAAAGTCGTCCCAATTTCGTGCTTACTTCCTGCCATGTTCTTGACAGGAAGATGGGTTAAATGATTTATATCGTACTTCCGCCTTCTTCTGGTCAGCCAAAGCTAACACAGCCGGCCGGCCGGAGAAGGTGGAGAGGACTACTTGGTAAGCAATCCCCAAGACGCGATCCGCGCCGTCCATCACGGCATGGATGGCCCAGCTTTACGTTAAACAGCCGCGACGTCATCGGCCTCGGTGCCGGTTCGTCGCCGCATTCCTCTATTTAAACCGGGGAATTCCCGAACATCCATCCGAACCATCGTCTTCCATTAGTTCCATGCGTACATCGGAGGAGGCGTTGCGGGATTCTGGACGTGCTTTCCACAGGCTTTCTTGAACCGTAAACTTGTGCGGGCTTCACTGGTCTCTCTCCTCTTCCCAGTCTTTGGTGCAAGCCCGAGGAAGAAGTTTGTTGATGGTTCAAGAAAGTCTTTGGAAAACACGACAGATCTTACAGACGATCGTTTCGGTGGCTTTTTCGAGTGGTCTATTCATTGGAAGATCAAGTCTGCATGCAACAATCTCTTCAGGCTCTCGTGATCCTGCGAAGTAGAGCTGCTCTTTTCCGCACCTTCAAGTTCGATGAAAAGCTGTGGAAGAAACGAGTGGGAGTATCAAACATGAAAGATCTTGGCGGCTTTGTTCGGTAGTTTATGCATTGTAGGAGTTCTTATTGAAAAAGGGGGTTATATAGCAAGATTCTGGACATGCTTTCTTGAACTGTTGACATCTCTCTTTCTTGCTCTGGTCAAGAACCATAAAAGCATCTATTTGTCCTACCTTTTCTTTTCATCATATTCAAGTGATGCATAAACTGTTGATTAGGCTTTCATGGAAGCAATCGGTAGAGTTTAAGAAGCAGCTTCAATGTAACTCCAAATAAGATGGTAGAAAATGTTATTTAGCTACATGGAGATGACACCAGCACTGTATATTGTAGTACATATATGAGAAGCATGTTCTATACAAGAACAGAGCACAACTAAAGTTTGGAGGATTCTTATCCTTTGCCTCCTATAGATCACCATCTTCTGTTTAATCTCGTCTGCAATTGTTCTTTATTGTCAGAAACTCTGCTATTTACCGGATCAAATCTGCTACCGAGACAAGGATTCGATGAATGAATCCACCTTCAGGTTGATGCTCCTCGACAAAAACTTCATGCATATGGGTGGCTTCACTTTAGCAAGAGCAAGAAAAGACTGCGGAAGAGACCAGATTCCGTCACCGCAGATCAAACCCGAAGCCACGGCTGGCGCGAATGCGTCTGCCTTGGCCTTGTTGATCCTTTCCCAGACGAACAAGATCAAGCTGCCCACGCACATATCTATGGCGAAGTAAGATCCCAAGTAGAACGGTATCGCCATGGCCATGGGGAGCGGTATCCACCTGCCCACCTTCTTCCCGGTCATGTCCCTCAGCAGGTTGATGAGAATAGCAGCAGCAAAGAAGACATAACAGAGGGTGAGGCAGTTCTTCGGCAACGATGAGAATCCTTCCACCCCAAGTATGGCCATGTTACGATAAACAAGGGCATTAGGTGCTGGGTACTCCGACCCAGGGATGCCGATGTCGTCGAACGCCTTCAGGAACAACCAGAAGACGGATGGGGCGATGACGCAGCCCATGGCAGTGCCGATTACTTGGCTGATGAACATGGACCTCGGCGAGGCCAGAGTCAGATACCCTGTCTTAAAGTCCTGCATCAGGTCCGAGGCCGTGGAGACGATGTTCATCATGACGCCACAAGCAGCGAGGCCGGCAAGAACGCCGCCGTGGGCGGCGCCAGCCCAACCGCCGATGGCGAAGATTGCAAGCTTCCCGTAGGTCGACGCAAGGGACCAGTCGGTGAGGCCAGCGCCGTAGGCGTTGCAGAACGCCAGCGCCGGTGCGAACACGTAGGCCACCAACACATAGTACCACCGCAGCTGGGGAAAGATGTGGGGCAGCGTTGCGGTCGAGACAGCAGCGAGGAGGAGATAGCCTCCGTAGGCGATTGGTTTTGGGATTTGGTCTTGAAGGAAGAGCTCGGTGCGGCGCTTGTCGTCGAAGGAGACGGCCGATGTGTCAATGGCGAAGGTGTGCGTTCTTGCAGATCTTCTGCTTCTGACCTGTGACGCGAAGGCGGCTGTGCTCTTGCCCATGACCTTGACGAAGTTGTAGAGGCCATCTCCAAGGATCAAGGCGATTGCTATGAACACCTGCAACGTGCTTATGCTCGCTCAAAAAGATCAAAGTCGATCAATGAGCGGGGAAGATGCTTATTACCCTGTAACCTTGGAGACCATCAAGACTGCCCAACGCGTCTGCTGGGTACCAATCGCCTTTCTTGTTGCCTATCAGAGGCCACATGATTCCCCATGAGAGGATGCCTCCCAAGAGCACAGATATGTTGACGATGTATGGGCAAATCATCCCGACCCCAACGTAAGTAGCCGAAAAATCAAAGTAGAACCTGCAATCCTTTACGTATCAGATAAATGTCATACAGGATTTGAAGGTTTTGAGATGCATACCTGTTGTCGTAAGCCTTGAGGCCTAATGAAGGGAAGTTGACGAAGCCACAGTCCTTTCCACCTGTGTAAAACCACTGGAAGAAACCCCACAGGAAACTGCAAACCGAGAGCTTGCCCAGCGTTCTCACCTGCTTCCTGCAAGAAACATTAACGAGTTCCCTGACCGAGTCAGTCGCCGGAGAAAAGAAGGGCAACCGTTCATGGTTGTTTGGAGTTACTTCGCTAGGTTGGCTCCCTGAGGGGTGTGGAAGCTGTTGATTAGGTTCGCCGTCGCGGTGCCACTCGGATAGGTCAGCTTGTAGTCGATGATCATTATCTGAACACATCAATTTGGCATGCAATTTTACTGTGGAGATCAGATGAGACTGCATCGAAGCAGACAACTGACCTTTCTCAAGGGCACGAGGGAGAACAGCCCCAGGAAACTAACAACAAAGAGGAAGCCGATCATCCATCCTAGTCTTGGATTCTTTATGTCCTGTGAATCGTCGGCTACTGTGGATTGCTTGGCGATGGTTTCGCTCATGGCAAAGAGGTAACTTCCGAAGCCCCCTGCATCACGTAGAATAAGCAGCAAGGAAGATACGAGGGGGAGGTGATGGTGGCGGTGTTACCGCTGTAGGCGATGCCGGAGGCGGCGACGACGCATGTCTGGATGACGGTGTTCTCCTGGCGGGTGAAGGGGCGGCGGAGGAGGCCAGCCCTCCCGAGCGCTGCCGTCCACGTCCGGACGAAGAAGAAGCCGAGCAGGCCGGCGGAGACGTTGAGGGAGGGGACGATGCCGGTGGTGAGCACGAACTTCATCACGATCACGTTGAACACCACCGCGAGCACGAGGCTCACCGCGAAGGCCCGCGCCGTCAGCTGCTCCCGCCACGTCGGAACCCGCTTCCCGTCGAACTCCCTCTCTATCGACGCCGCCGCCACCAATTCTCTCTCTTCCTCGTCCAAATCGTCCTCTTTCCTCCTCCTCCTGGCTCCGGCCTCGCCGTTCTCTGCCTCTGCGGCCTTGTCCACCTCCATCGCCTTCGCCTCCTGCTGTTCTGCTGCCATCTCCTCCTCCAGCTGATTTCTATGGTCGAGGATTGGGATCGACAAGCGGCAGCATTAATAGATTGCGCTTAGTTCAACCTTTGACACCGAAATATTTCTCTCCTTCGATTTGGCTTCAGGGGAATCGTTGGAATCTGGGTGGAGTTTCCGAATCAACCAAGTCGAATCGAACCAAAGGAATCATTCGAAAGCTCAGACAAAATAATCAAATCGATTATTTTAGTGCTTACCAAGAAAGCACGTAAACTTCTCCCAACATCTCACCGAGCTAAATGTACAGAGGAAGAGTCTCAGTTTTGCCGTCCATATCGGCTCTCTCTCTCTCTCCCAACTAAATCATATGTCTTGTGATGCTGACAAAAACCATCCATCTGTATTCGCTGCTGCAATCACTACTCCATGCAAGCTGTTCTTTTATAGTGGTCGAGACTTCTTTGTGCATTTTGTGGGCCTAAAACGACATCATGTATTATATTATACCTGTACTTTAGATTAACACGATACTTCTTAGTGAATTTTAGGCCTAATGTCCAACATCTACACTAAAATATAGATATGATCCTACTTTTGGAATTGATGATTTCGATTTCTAACTTTCAGAGATCGAAATCGAATTGGATCTGAGACCGTTCCAGTTTTCTTTTTTATATGTCGTTTTATAATTTTTATTTTTAATAGAATAATTTAAATTAGTATAAAAATTTATAATTTTATTTTAAGATTTCGATCAAAGTTTCATTTTGAAAAGTTGATGTATTTCCATACATATAATAAATAACATGCAAGCGAATGAATTGGTGTGAAAAAGAATAAGAATTTTAGGATTTTTTTTCCTTTCCAAAATGCCTCTAAACTAACTGTTATTTAGTTATTGAAAAAGATAAATATTTTTTTATGTTTTAAATTTTAAATAACCAAAATACCCCTATAAATAATCATTAGTTGAACTTTTTGTGATGGCAAATTGATCATTTAACACCCAGAAATCAATATTGGGCCAATGGTCGATTCGGGCCCAAATATTTGGTCAACGGTCAATTTTGACTATTGTTTGTTTTAATATGATCGGTTCGAATTGGAAGCAGAATCGAATTGTGATCGTTGGTTTCAGTTCCAATTTTGCCCAGTTGGAATTGGAACCGAACCATTCAGATCTACTTTTCGTTCGGTGCAAACCAACGAACCGTTGGATCGATTTGGTTTCGCTTTCGTTCCAATTTGATTCGATTCGAATCGTGGTCACGCCCATTAGGATGTAAGTTATCATTCATGAGTATCATATAAGCCAACCTTAGGCTGCTATAAAAGGGGCAAAGCAAACTGATTCCGAGCAGTAAGAGCCATGGATCAGCTCGGGGCGAACGCCGCCAACAGCGGCCCCCTCACACCGCTCAGCTACCTGAAGCGCACCGCCCCCATCTACGGCGACTGCCCCTCCGTCGTCTACAACCTGGTCCATGACCCACCGTCGCTGCCTCCGCCCTCTCCTCCCTCGGCATCTCCCGCGGCGACGTGGTACTGTATCGCCCGAACCTTGCGTGTCCCAACTTCTTCCTTTACATTTCCCGTAAAAATTCATAGATCTTATCTTCTTCACGCTTTTTGACTTTACAATTTGATCTTGATGAGCATTTTCTGGTGTAAAAATCCGATCTTTTCAGGTGACGGTGCTCGCCCCCCAACACTCCGGCCATGTACGAGATGCACTTCGTCGTGCCGATGAGCGGCGCCGTTCTCAACACAATGAACACCTGCCTCGATGCCCGTACTGTCTCCGTCCTCCTCCACCATAGCGGCTCCAATCTCGTCTTCGTCGACGTCATCTCCCTCCCCCTCCTCGACGGCGCCCTCCGCGTCTTTCCCGATTCCCTCGAACCGCCCCGAGTTATCCTCATCGAGGACGTCGACGAGGCCCCGTCTACCCAACCTCCACCCTCACACATGAGAAGCTCATCGAAACTGGGGACCCAGAATTCCGGTGGGTCCGCTCCCTGACTGAGTGGGACCCAGTGTTCCTTCACCATACTCCGGCACCACGTCCGCTGCACTGCCACCGCGGCCTCTTATCAAACACCATCAGCTCCCTCGTCTATTGGTCCGTCCCGAAGCGGCCCATCTACCTGTGGACCCTTCCCCTGTTCCACTCCAACGGGTGGAGCATCGCCGTCGCAAGCAATTTTGATTTATTTTTAATCTTGGAAGACCTTTATTTGCTCGTTGTTGTGCTTCCTCCCATATAATAAACAAACTTTAAAAGACTTGAGGAATTATTGGCAAAATATGCTTTATTTTGTTCTGAATTTTAGAAGGTAAGACAGAGAAGAGCTAAAACAAAACCAAATTTACTCCCAGTCAAGTAGCTCTCGCAGATACCTAAACAGTATCAAAACACTGTCAAATCCTTCTGTCTTACGGAGTTCAACATTTGCACCAATCGCAGAGTCTCAGCGATAGGCAACAACTGAGACTGCAGCTTGAGGTCCACCTTGAATGTAGACAAAGACGAACCCTGCGCCAGGCTCCAACACCTGCAGCCATGGTGGAAGCTCGTACATCTTCTTCTCCTGCGTCTGCGAGAGGCCCCAGAGAGGCCCTGTGAGGTTCTCGATCTTCAACTTGAGGTACGTGATCCGCTCGCCGCATGTGTTCTTGACGGCCACCTGGTGCCGGTAGTAGTCCTCTCCTTGGTACTTCCATGTATTGGTTATGGTGTGCACGAACTCAACGGCTGCTTCTGCAAACAAGAATCGACTTGAGAGCTTGAACAAGTCATGGAATGCTCAATCACATCCTTGAGCAGCAACACTACTCACCATTTGGCTTTGGATTTGGCCCTGCTGATTTGTGTTTAGAACCTGCAATTGTATCATAGCGCACACATTTAGTTACCATTCTGAATTACCCATTCAGCATTTCAACCTGTCATCGAGACATCTCCCTTTACCTGGAGATGAATCTGGTGCTGAGTACTTGGGAGAATGACCTGCAAAGCTCACATCCTTGAGTTCTGTTTCTCGGACTCTAGTTTATAGCGAGGAGATCAGTCATGCAATGGATTACCTTTGTCACCTTCTAAGCCGTCCAACGCCGCAAATAGGCCGACCAGGGGAGCGTTTCCGGCGATGGAAGGCTCGGTCTGCTCGTATTTGCACCGGTCATCGTAGAATTCATCTTTCAGATCAGGGCCTCCGACCAGAGCTCCTTCGATGACGTTGGGGTTGCTGTCCTTGTTGACGTACCAGTAATCGAACCCATCGATGCATCCCACAGCAGAAGGCAGCTCGAATATTGATGGAACCGAAGCTCCCCTGTGGTGCACATGAGTGGGATAGTTCGATCCGTAGCCAACCAAGTAGCTCATGGACTTTGGATTCTTCCCCAGAATGTAGTCGGCCTGATGAATTGCAGCAATGCAGAAGTCTTTTGTGAGGACTTCTCGTGCTAAGGAAGCAAAACTTTCTGCTACTAATTCGGAATACTACTAAGCCAGAGATATACTGTGAAGTAGAATACCTGAGACTCTGCAAATTTTAGTAGCATCTCAGGACTGATTTGGCCATCAGGGCAGACGAGGTTAGCATTTGCCATTCTCAAGTAATTGGAGTAGACTGCCATCAGAAACGCTGCCGAGGAAACATATTGCAGGTTTTGCCAGTCATGGAAGTACAATAAACCCCCTGTTCACGACATCATAATCATGCAGCTTAAAACGATACAATGACGTGAAAGGATGCTGGCTATGTTAGAAATGGAAGTAGATGAGCATGTCAAGAAACAATCTCGTTGTCGATGGAAAACCTGGAGTCATTTCGACGTTGTCACCGTTGTTCTTCTGGAGGCACGCGCATAGGAAGAACTCAGCCTTTGCCTTGTATTGATTGAGTGTGGCATTGCAGGTTTCACCACCACCCCTGACCAACACCTGCAAGAACAGAGGTTCTCGTACAGACGTCGCATGTGAAGCCATGATTTCCTGATAAATCTGTGTTGTGTACCTTTGTCAGAAGGACCTGCAAACCAGCATACTTGTTGTCCCATGAGTATTCAGTAACAGCCCATCCAGTTCCTCCAAGGACGACAGCATTCTGAGCTACATAGTTGAGGTAGAACTTGTCATCCGTTGCTTCAAAAAGCCAAGCAGCAGCCCACAGCAACTCATCCTACACCATTAACAAGTGCATCAAAGCTTCGGCCATCGACATGGTCGAACTCTAACAAGGAATTCGATCACATCAAACGGCAGATGACACAGTGGGGAAAGAAGTGAAATCGTTCTTACGGAGTAACCGGTGGAAGAAGGATAGTACTTGCGAACAGAGTGAACCGAATCGTCGTATCGACCACGGTATGTGTCAGCGAAGGAAAACAGCTGCAGCAACATCAGATATTGATCACTCAAGCTCATAATAAGAGATGGTGGTTATCACCATAGATGATATCTTTACCTGCCGTGCATGCAAGAGGAGGAGATCGGAGTACTTGGAATCGTATGGTCTGAAAACTATGGAAGCTGCAGCCATCGCAGCAGCAGTCTCGGCTGCCACTTCGGAGCCTGGGTGCTCGCAGTCGACCTTGTATGCGGTCCTCGGCGTCGTCATGTCCTCCGCCCTCTCCCAGCAGATATGGTCGGAATCACCATCTCCGACCTTTTCAAGGTTCACCACAGGTTGTCGAAGTAAGAAGAATGCTTTCGAAGCTTTCATGTTGGTTGCAGAGTCATTACCTGCACCCAGAGGAGATCGGGTTGTCTGTGTGCTTTGACGAAGTAATCGGTTCCCCAGCGAATGGCATCGAGAGCGAACTCTAATTGCCCCGCGTCAACTATCTCTTTCTCGAACTCGATCACGCTCCACGACAGCATCGTCACAGCGTATGCCATCGGCAATCCAAATTTCACATGATCACCGGCGTCATAGTAGCCTCCTACCAAGTCCACCTGACAAGGAACCTCGATTAGGTTGATCGAAGCAACCATGATGGAATGAAACGATGAACTAAGAGACTGACCCCTTGGTCGTAGCCATCCTTTAAAGCAGAATCACCACGCCATTTCACCCTCTGATCCGCCGGCAACTTGCCCGACCTCTGCGCCTCGAAGAACAGCAGACTCTTGGTCAAAGCTTCCCTGTAGCTGAATCCATCTGCTGCGGCAGAGCTCAGCGAACACCCAAGCATCAAAGCTGCCAAGGCGAACGACATTATCGGCCTCGCCATTGTGCGCTTCGGTGGGGGAACACAATCGAACACAAATGTTGCCGAAACCTGTTTTGGTTCGAGTCTTATATAAGAGACTTTAAGATAGAAAGAAGGTAGGATGCATGTCGGAGAGTATGTGTTGCACGTTCACATAGCGGATATTACAGCCATCCACGTATGGAAGCTGCTCGTCAAAAGCAGATATTGTAAGCGCATGAAGTGCCACAGAGGAGGAGGCATTGGTTGGACTGTTAGAGATTTCATTCTAAAACGGAATCTCAAATTTTTGTTTTTATTAATTTATTTGTTTTTCTGTTAATATTCTTCTATTTATATGACGTTATAATTGGAGTCGTTGTTATGATTACACATATTAATTAGTACCCCTAACATCTGTTTGGTTTTACACTGAAAAAAATTATTGTTCTCTATTTCTAAGGATTCTCTTTTCTGTAAGATTCTCTTTTCTGAGAAAATCAATTTTAAGATTTTTTTCACAAAATATATTTTCATTTTTATGTTTGCTTGTGATATTCGATCAAGAGAATGAATTCAACTATAAACCTACACAAAAGATTGGTAAAATTATTCCTAAATATTATTATTTTATTCTTATCAATCAAATTAAATTAAATTTTATTATTGAGCTTTTACCCCATGAAAATATTATGACACTTGAAATTGGTAGTAAAACTACCCTATCCAATATCATGAGTTTTATGTTAATCTCTTTATGTTATTTTTTTTAAATTATGGGGACTATAATTCATATTAATGATAATATTTATGTTATTTGATATCTTTGAAATAATTATAAAAAATATTTAATGATAAATTTGTATCTGCAATATCATGGGCAAATTATTAATTTCTTCATGATAAATTTTATTAGAAATATGAAGCCTTACATATCTATCTTATAAATATGAATTTATTTATCTTTTTATTGGCATAATTATTACCAACATTTAACTATACATCATGTATGAAATAAACTACACGTTTATTCATATCATCATGATTTTAATATTAAAAATAATATAACTATATAATATGTCATGATAGTCTTCGTATAGATAAAAAGATTATTATCCTAATATCATCAGCGAATATGTTACGTTATAAAACGTCTTTCACTAATAAGTTATCCCTCGAAAAAAGTTTAATACCACAATAATAAGTTTATTAGTTGACTCAGAAGCATATTAAAAAATAAAAAATAAAAAAATAAAAAATAAAAAATTTGCTGAAAGCTTTATAATTGTGCCATATATATGGTTGGATTTATAAAGTCTTGATCAATATCTTTTTAAATCAAATTGAGTTAATATTGGGTTGAAACCATATCAACTTGTCAAAGAACTCATTTTTTTTAAATTAGAACTAAATTAGATATGTTAGAAGGTTAAATCAATAACCTAAAGTACGCTTGGGTAGTGGTACCATTAGGTCCAAGCGATAATACCACTTAAGTTAATCAAAAAATACTGTTTGTATGGTTTCAACAATAGTACCGCTCATGCTAGCGATAAGCGGATGGTAGTACCACTTAAGCTAGCGGTAGTATCGCTAGTGTCTTGATTCATGGTCCCGTTATGATAGTAGCACCATTTGGTATTGACGATAGTACCATTGATACTCCAAAATATTAGAGATTTCAATTTTTAACTCTATTTATGAAGCATATTGGAGTATATAAATAGCTCACTTAGATATAACACTAATTCTTAATTACAAAGGTATTGTACAATATCACTTTGAGAATTGTTTTAAGTCTCTTCCTTCTTTTTTAGTTTAAAAGTGATTCTGAGTCGTAGGAGGTGAGATCTTTTGTAAAAGTATGAGTGTGGAGGTTCTCCCCTAAGTCTGTTAAAAGGAAAAGGGTTGTAATAAGGATAGTTGATTTTTACTCATTGGAAAGAAAATTGATAGTGAAAACCGATAGCCTCGAAGAACGAGAAATGATGTAGATCAGAACGATCGAACAACTATAAATCGATTTACATTTATTCTCTGGTCTTGATTTGCTATTGCATATAGATTTACTTACTAGTAATCTTTACTTATATTTTTTAATTATATTTTTTATATACATTTGTTATCAAACTTTTAAAATCAAAATAAATTTACTATAGTGTTAATTCACTTTACTATAGTACTAATTCACCCTCCTCTTAGTGTCATTGATCTTAGCAGTAACAGGTAAAATTATGTATGGTGGTTGAAGTTTGAATAAAAAGAACTTAGCTTAAGACTTAGATTAATTTAGTTTTGACGAAATCTATCACACTAAGTAAAGTTTAAATCTCTAAGATATTTTACCCATAGTATAAATATCAAATAACTTATTTGAGAAAATATTTTATGTTTTAATATTTTTTAATAAAAACCTTTTTGATGGATCGGTAGAGATTTCATTCTAAAACGAAAATCTCATAATTTTATTTTATTTAATTTTTAATTAAATTTATTAGCTATGATTACAAATAATCATTATTTATTGCCCCTATTAGTTATATAGCAACTCTTCTATATAAAAAAAAATCTATTGCTTGATTTTATACTGTGAAAAATCATAAATATCTTCTTTGATTTTTTTTGCTCTTCTTGTGTTTGTAATATTAAACCTGTACCAAATTCTTCCTTAAGATAGCTTATAACGGTTTCAAATAATTTTTAAATCTTATTATTTATTTTAATCAATAGAATCATATTTAATTTTATTGCTGTGTTTTTACCTCGTAGTACATCCTAATTAATCCTTTATATATATATATATATATATATATATATATATATATATATATATATATATATATATATATATATATATATATATATATATATATATATATATATATATATATATATATATATATATATATATATATATATATATATATATAGCATCTAGAAACGCCTTTGGATGTGAGACATGATGTGTGATTTGACATTTTAACAGCCACTGACATGCGTGGATAACAAATTGACTTACTTCTTCACCACATGAAAGTTAAAATTAATCGAAGATATAAATATCTATTAATATGCTCTATCATGTTAAATTGTTTATTAATATTATTGCATCTAAGTCAGATGAGACAAGGTCAATGATTTTATATTTTGACAAAAACTAATTTGTCATGCTTGACTTGAGACATTAATAGAGCCATGATTGAATGCTAAGTAATTCTCTAATCAATGACCCAAACGCATCTAGATAGAGAGACGTAACCAAATCACAAAGCAACACGTGGTTGTTCAGACACGGCATCAACAGGAAACCCCCCCTCCTTTCCTCGAAACATCCCTGCACGCGTTTTAATCGTTAAGTGGTCATCGTAGGCTGCAGCATATCCTATGCGTCCTCCACAGACAGAGGCGGAAGAAGACAAAGGGAGAACAGACATGTGTATTTTTCCTACCCAGCATAAGCCAAGGCACACACGAAAGGTATGCTCTCACACAAAATCTAGAAGGTATATGACTTGTGAAGAACCTTTGTATTTTAGTCTATAAATACTCCGTTATGACCTGCTGGGATCAACGAAGAAGACTGGAGCATTCCGAGAGTGCCTTCTTTGTGCTAGTTTCCTCTTCTTCTACCTACTCCTCCATCCCTAGGCATGATAGTTCACAGGATGGCGAAAGGCTGCTACGGCTCTAAGTTTGCGACGGAGGTGGCGCCGCCAGAGCTGGTCTCGGTCGGGAAGCGGAAGGCAGCGAAGGTATTAGACACGATCGAGGAGGAGGAGGAGGCGGAGGAGGAGTTGGAGTTGATGGAAGATCTTTCCGGGACTTGGGAGATCACTCCTGCTGGAATCGACAGAGAAGGATTGTGAGTCGATGAAGGTGTTCTGTAAACTCTTTTGAGTTCTTCTTTCCAGCCCTGTACAAATTACACCTGTGCTGATACTGAGTGAATACAAGTTTGCTGCTACTGAAATTTTTGTGGCTTTTCTTAGTTTAGATGCTGCTTTGTGTTTGGTGCTCAAATCTTGCTTCCAGATGTAATTGTGCTTTTACTGTACAGTGATTGGTCAAGAAGCTCCTGTAGAAGTTGCCTGATTCGATCGATAGGTTCCCCTGTTCTTACTTAGTATGAGAATTAGTTCCAACTATTTCTACCACTGTAGATCAGATTTATCTGCAGTACAATAACATAATATTTCTCACCCAAAAATTCAAAATGAGTGTTTTGCAGAACGAAGTTAAAAATAAATAAAATAAAAGAAATAATTTGCCAATAATTTAAATAAATATTACAAATGGTATCACATAAACATATCCAATATTGTACCCAAACATCATGCCACTGAATGATCCCTGTTAGTGGCTTCCGGAATCACTTGCTCAAGGTATTAGAATTAAGCCTCAGACCATCGTACCAGAAAAGAAGTATATAACAAATATATATATATATATCTTTTTTCCCGATAGATAAAAACAGATCAAAATATGGACATATACTTGAATTCTGGATGTATCGCTGCAAAATGCTGGAATATACCTCGGAGAGCGTCCCTGAGTTCCATCCTGAAAGGGAAAATAGCCAGATTAAAAAAAAAATATAGCAGGAAAATATTTTGCAGCCATCATCAGAGAAGTAGAGAAATTTTGTAGATTAAAATATCAAACATTCTTTCCAAGACTTGGAATGAGGATAACAACTGTTGAGGTGAATGTAAAGTCAAACAAGAATAGGAAGGCTGCTAGAAATTTGGAGAACTCAAGATGACACCTCCACGCATTTTTCCTGTTTTGCCAATGGTTGCAAGGGTTCTGGATTTACTTAGCAAGTGAAAAGTTTTCTCAACAACAGTAAAGTAGAAAAAAGAAAAGATCACAAGTAGAATAACTAATGATTCAGAGAGATCTAGTCAACATTCACGGGGAATGCTTGCTGCCATAAACATCAACTTTGCAGCGAAAAATCTCGAATCAATTGTGTGATTGTTTGCAGCTTCTACATTGAATAAAAAAGCCAGAATTTCAACAAAACCAGGGAACAACCACCAAACCTAGAATCATAAAATGGAACAGTGCATCACAACCCCAACTAGGCTAATGAATAATCAATCATGGGCAGAGTACGGAGTGAGGTGCTATTCTGTGAACCACTGTAGCTTCTACATTGAGAAAAAGCCAACGTTTCAACAAAACAAGAGCATACCCACCAAAGAAAGAATCATAAATATGTAATAATACATCACAACCCCGACTATGCAATGAATTATCGATCATGGGCAGATTTCAGAGGATTGTTATTGTACTAGTCTCTCCACACACGTGTAGGACACATGTTGATGGACTTGGCTCATGTCCTTCGCTGCCAGCTGGTAAGTGGAATGCATGACACTGATCCTCTTTCATATAGTGACCACATCCAGCTAAAACTCAGAAGCTATACAAGGACCACAACTGAAGAAATAAAGATGATACAGGAAAGACCATTGTGTCTGCTTTGGTCGATGTTTATCCTTTCCATTTCTCTCTTGCTAATTACAAATTAGTACCCAGATCATTAAACAGCCAATAAGGTAATTGTACGGGCTACATGTATATGATTATTGATGACTAATCCAAAACTTGTTCCCCATTTTCTTCCAACACCAAATTTTGAGGGCAACTTTTACCAGATTACATCAGTAAAAACCAAGCTTAATATTCCCGCCAGTACTAAATTTATAAGTCCCTCTTATGCCAAAGTTCTGCTTCAACCAGGAATTTTCTACTTGCAATTAGAGAGTTATAAAGACAACCGTTACTCGGATTTTCTAGCTCCTTTATATAAGTATGCCCCTTGGGACTACGGTACAAAACCACAAAATAAGGCTCCTTTATCAGTAACATAGCAGGATAGTAGTTTTCTCCTATCTGGAGCTCCTCAAATGATACACATCCAGATCTGATTTTGGAGATGCCAATAACTTATCCAAAGACTAAAAACTGCTTGAATCATCAAGATGGCATTCAACTTGCACAGCTGCTACATGTATAGACTGCTTTGCAATTTTCCATTTAGCCTAGAGCTTGAAACACTACCAATCCAAGGTTCTGTGCGAAGATTGAACCACATCTGCTGCATCGACCAATTTCTCTCATTTTTCTTGTGCTAGTTGAAGGTTATATATTGTGTATCACAAATATGAAAGTATTTGTGCCCCAATTATCTGTGTGCTGGAAGGCTGGTTTATGGTTCATTATGGTTTCTAATACTTTCCGAATCTTTTAAACCAGAACTGGAGTGGCCATTGGAAGGTCATGAATGAGGTCATTTTAGTTGTTGTCATTGACTATTATCACTAGCCATAACCAGGTTATACAACACATCTGGAGAACCCAGTTTCCTGCAGTTTAGGTGGTTTAAGAATGATAAATGAGGATGCCATGGTGGAAATTTTGGGAGGTTTATCGAGGAGAATGTATCAGCCCTCAGTAATTTTGACTGCCACTTCTATATGCATGTACATTCCACTGATGCAACCACACTGGCTTTGTGTCCTAGACCAGCACAATTAGATGCAGCTATTGCAGGAGGCACTAAGGAGCATGTCTTTGCACCAAGATAGATGGAGGGCAACTAACCAAGCCAACAAGTGCCATACACATTGTACATCAATTCATATCTGATGTTCCGTAATTTTATACATTCATATGTTTTACTATTTCTACTAATAATAATTTATGCACAATGTCTATAACAAGTTCATTTACAGACAGCACTGTTACAAATTTTAAAAGGTAGTTTGGTCCTGCATATGCACTTCAATAGATGAAAATTTGCTACCAATATGCATGCATCTACATTTAATTATGTGAAATCTATCTTCAAATATAACTCTATATTTACTAAGCAACACCTAGGAAAAAGTTGTTTAAATAAATCAGAATTGAACTAAAAGATTATTTTATTTAAAGGGACATCCATCTAAAACCACTCAAATCTAGCATTGTCTACATCAACCATCAAAATAGAGAAATTTCACATCATCATATCCATTTGAAGTTATGTGACCTATGATGCCATAATAGTCTCATGTGTATCTATAATAACTTTTGAGTCCCAATTTAGCATATTCATCGAATGGCAAAAAAGGAAGGTTAACCATACCACTAGTTCATTCGAACTAATGACTGTTTACCATATCACTTCCTCTCTAAGCTTCTTACATGTCATATATTCTAAATGCTAAAATTCTTAGGTAGAGTGGGGATAATCATCACAAGAAAACACATTTTTTGACTACACCATTGAAATCTACAGGAAGAAAGTCAGAAACACTTGCACTCTTTGTTCCAACTTGGTCAACATATAAAAATTACAGCAAGAAATTGATCAATTTGAAGATATTTTTATAATCTGCATTGTTCCAAGAACTAAATAGTGCAGTCTGAAAAAATAGAAATAAAGAAGTGTGCAATAAAAACTAGTTAGAAGTATATTAATTTGGTCATATCAAAAAGAGCAAGGCAACCTAAAACTCAATAATCTGCCATTAAAACCTACAGTTGGGTCAGAAATAAGCACACAAGACAATAAAATAGCATTAAGAAATTCATACGGAGAAACGTGTCTGAGTAGTTATGAATGACAATAATATATCTCCTAATAGAAACATCATAATATAACAAACACCGTGAATCAAAATGACAAAACATTCAATGGCTTTTATTATCAGAAATGAAAGAATATCAAGAGTAATGTCAGAGACTGTACCTCTCAACTCTTCTCAATCCAGATCTTCCTGCTCAGCCTCTGACTGCCTGTACCCTTGCTGACCAGAATTTGCGTCATTGCTATTACCACGGGCGTTGCCATTACCCCCATCACCAACTCCAACAACATGCCCATCCAGACCTTGAGTTGCAAAAGGCATAAATGGCCAGGGCAGAGAGATACTAAAACTCCTCTGCAACATCCCCGATCCTGGAGAATTCCCCTCTACAGAAGCCCCAGCTGTGGACCCACCAGAATTCCCCACCCCAGACAATGTCCTCGCTGCAGGGGCCACTCTGCGCTGCTCGTAGTCCGTATCGTCAGTAGGCAGCTCATACCGGCACACCGGACAAGAATTATGCAACCCAAGCCACGGCAAGATGCAGTCTTTATGGTAGATATGCTTGCAAGGCATCAACTTTGCCTCATCCCCCATCTCGAATGCGTCCTTGCACACGGCACACTGGGCCTCGTCAGAGGCAAGCATCTCGGCCGAGATCCTGATGTCCGGCAGGGATTCAACAGCGGATTTGGCAGCCGGAGGCGTGCCATAACGATTGGGATCGTTCTCCGCGAGCTGCTGGATGAGCCGCTCGAGGCCAGGGCCAATAAAATAGTCCCCGAGGTTGCCGGCGCCGACGACGGGGCCACCCTCGAGAACGACCTGGATGTTGGCGCCACCGGAGAGCAACTGCCGCATGTAATCCTGGAGGAAGAGCATCGGATTGAAAGGAGCGGGTCCAGGGGTGGGGGAGGGTTCGGGGGAGCGGACGGGGCCGAGGAGGTCGGCGATGTCCCTAGGGCTGCGAAGCTCGAAGTTGCTGGTTGGAGACAAGAGAAAGGGGAGGGGGGAGGGGGAGAGGAGGAAGGAGTCGTAGCTGCCACGGGGAATGGAGAGGGGGAAGATGGCGTTACGGATGGGGAAAGGGGCGGGATCGGGGCTGGGAGGCGTAGGGTCGACCTCCTCGAGGAATCCGCCACGGCAGATAGGGCAGGTGATGTCGAGGGTAGAGGAGGGGAAGATGGCGACGTTGCGTTGGCATTGGTGGCAGAAGTACTCTTGGAAGTCGGAGCCGGAACCGGAGCCGGCGGAGGACATGGTGAAGGGGGAGGGAGAGGGAGAGGGAGAGGCAGAGGGAACTTTTGGTGGCGAGAACGCAGGGCAAAAGGGAAGGTTTTGAAACGACCGGGGGCGCTGAAAGAAACGCACGAGACTCGTGTCAGCGACAGCACGATACCCACCAAAAGTAGCTACCTTATCAAGAGCTCAAGGCATTGAATTCCAAATATTATATATATATATATAATTAATTATTCACAATAAAACATAAATTTGTTCGTCGCTATTAAAAATAGTATAATGATCTGTAAATTTAAGAATGAAAAATGGTAGAATATATCATTACTGGGATTCCTTTTTCATAATATAGAAAAAATTGTTGGCAAAAGGCAAAAGAGAGGCCACTAAATCTTGTGCTGAAGAATTACTAATAAATCTACATGATAATTAAGGTTATTTTTCCATATTTTAGCATACAGAAGAGATGACGCTAAATTTATAGCTAAATAAATAAATAAATAAAAATGTCGATAAACCTGGTTCGAATGTGAGGCATGTACTCGACACTTCTATGTCGCGATTCGACTCTCGCCATTCCCAAACGAGTGGACTCGGATTACCACGAGCCGCACGAAGAGCCACACAGCTTGACAAGCGCCCGCGCCCGCGCCCTCTCCGTCCATGGCGACGACGAGCTTCTCCCCCTCCGCGGCCGTTCGAGCCCCCTCCGCCTCCTCGTTCGGCCGGCATCTCGACTTCAGCCGCCGCATCCGCCTCCGGCTGACACGCCCCCCTGCTCCGGCAGCTCGGTGGGGGGCGCGGCGGCATGTCGCCCCTTTTCGCCTCGCCGCCAGGAGGCTCTCCGTCCGCTGCGGCGCGCTCGTCCAGATCGACCAGAGCGAGTTCCCGGCTGAGGTGCTGGGGTCTGATATCCCGGTCCTGGTGGAGTTCGTCGCCGATTGGTGCGGGCCCTGCCGTTTGATCTCATCCGTCGTCGAGTGGGCTTCCCAGGTTTCTTCTTGTGCCAAACCATTGCAAGATTTCTCCTTTCTGTTAATTGTCGCGTTATATCAGTATAAAAATCGATTTTTTTGGGGGGTTGTGTTTAATGAGAGATTGAAGAGTTTTAGTAGATTCTCAATTTGGAAGGTGCATAGAACATCGAGATATTGCGTGACAAAATATTTGTTGTTTTGTTTTATTAAAGCCTTCTATTGGTAGATAACAGCATTTTAACCTGTACTGGGTTGAAATGATTCTTGTATCTAGAAGGAAGCCTCCTTTGTGGAGGAGCCAAATCTCTGGGGTGATCCATGGAAATTGGCTACTGCGAGACCTCCCATCCCACAAACAACCACATCATTCGATTCTGTGCCTTTGGACAACTGTGATTGCGTTTTTCCTGTCCATAATCTCTAATCGCCGCCATCCCAAGTCCATCTTCCCCTCTTCTGCTTATGAAGAGGAAGTAGGTGTCCATGTTCTGCCACAAGCAGCTTATGCCTTACAATGCTTCCACTACCATGCCGCCCCCTGCTACCATCAACTCAAGTACTCTCCTTCCAACTTCTTTGCATCTTCCCATGGAAGCTAATCCCTCCTATATTCCCACAGTTAAGGTCATCCATCTTCCTGACACGAATGAGCACTTCACCTACTTCTCCTCCCATGTTGTTGTCAGGTTGGGGAGCCAACAAGGCATAGTGGATATGTATCAATTTCTCTGTAATTTTAGCTATTAGGCCCATAATTATTGAAGTTCTTAGTTCCATCACGATCATGCTTAGAATCAATGCTAGGTAAATTAATTTTGATATTCCACGTTAGCCTTACACCAAGATCTTTGGCATGTTGGTACTGTTGTTGCCACAGTATCTCAATTTGATATCTCATTGTGTATGACATGTAAAAATTCATTTCATATGCTAGAATAACGACTAAGATTATGAGAATGATTCTCAATTGTGTTCTTATTTCTCCAGAATTGATGAGTGTGTATGATGGTGCAGGGTTATATATTGCCAAACACTGGTGCATTATCTATTCAAAGAAGTGTGATAAGTCTATATTGCAAAGTTACATATTAGGATTCTAAGCTGTGAGATAATGATATGGAGAAGCTATGACTGTTGTTACTTTTGAGATTTAGATAGAAAATGATATGCAGCGGTTCCATGGCAGAACTTTAAGGAGCGTCGCAATAATTGCTGCTCTTAAGCTATGATGTCCAAGAGCTAATCAGCAGACATAACTGAACTTTTTTGTTATGTTATTAGTACCATGTAATCAATCTTAAAATAATGCTATTTAAGTTTTAGTTTCCTGAAAATATAAGAGTAAAATATGTGGAAACATGTTATAGATAGGTTCCATTCAATTAGAACTAATGTTGATACTTGAAAAAATATAGATGTACATGAAGAATCAGACAATTATTCATCAAGGATAAGTAAACTGCAAAATGCTACATTTACTGAATGAGTTCATTGGATGATAGTCTTGTATCAGACAAAAAGGACCAACGTAAGTTGTCCTTACAATCGTTCTCTTTTTGGTTTTTGATGTGGAGTCTCTTATTGGTTAGAGGTTTGAAATGATGTATAAAATGCATGAGTGCTGTTATAGGGTTAAATTGAGCTGGATATGTAGTAAGTTTGTATGCTAATCTATTAAATTCCTCGCTGAATTCCTAGATCTAGAACAAAAATTATAGTATGTAGATATCATAGTTTCTCCGTTGGATCATGAAGGTTTAGCCAGTCCGTTGAAGTGAACCAGATTTGCAAGTACATGTTTATCTGATTCACATTGTTAGCTAGAGATGCATATTGACCCACTTTCTTCCCAAACATGCATAACTAAGAACAGATACTTCAGGTTCCACTAGTTCCTTGAAAATTTAACACTTTATAATGGAAGACAATATGCAAAGTGTAATCATTGCCTATGAATAGGAAAAGTTTTAGAATATTTCTTCTCTATTCATGTCTAGCTATACGATAGAATGATCATAAAACAGTTCTTGTCGGACAGTTTCCTAGGGGTGAGTACATACCTGAACCTAATCTAAATGCACTGACTGGTCACTGATTTAAGACCAATTGAACTTGTTTCTTAGTGATATTACCTTCAATAGCTTCAATCGCAGGAAAAAATCCATGTAGCCAACCCAATAGTTGAGATGATTGCTTAACGTTCATGTTATACCACCAGCAAAACTACAGCTCTAAAGGTTTGCTTGATATCTGCTTACAATTTTATCACATGTTTCAGGTACCTACATGTTTCTCAAAAACTAGTGTGTTCATGTATTGGGCATCATAGTTTTACTAAATGATGTAAAGTTTAAATTCTCTGACTGGAAATTTGAAGCTTTCAGGAATACAAGGGCAGATTAAAGGTTGTGAAGATCGATCATGATGCAAATCCTAAGTTGATCACAGAGTACAAGGTTTATGGCCTGCCAACATTGATCCTCTTCAAGAATGGGCAAGAAGTTCCAGAAAGTAGAAGGGAAGGTGCAATCACCAAAGTCAAGCTGAAAGAATACTTGGACAATTTTTTGGAGCCCACATCTGTAGTCTAATCTCTTTCAAGCTCAAGTACGCTGTTGAATCTCGATGACCCAGGCAACTGTAGTTCCTCTTAAAATTTCATGTTAGCTGCAGCCTATTGCTTCAGGCTTCAAATGAGTCCAGGAAAAAGTTCCCTTCCTCTTGGAAATGCAAGCTGGCCTCTTGTAAGACCAAAATATTTTTCTGTACACACCTAATAAGATTTGTACTGTAATCTGCAGTTGTCTTTTGATGGCAATATGTGAATTAGTTGTATTAAATATGAGGTTTGACAATGTTGAGCTTAGTTCAGAGCTGGCACTTTCCTACTTTAAGAACAGAGTTACTTTTGGTGATGTATGGGAATTACCTCAAAGGTATGCGTTGTAAAACCTGTTTCTCCTTGTTCACATCTCATGAATACATTTGAGGCAATGCCCCTTTCTCAAAGAACAGTGGACAAAAGAACAGAATAGATGGATCTATCCATATGGAATTTAGAAAGGAATTAAGACATAAATTGCTGATCAAATGATTGCTCTGCAGCCATCAACTCACTTCAGATAGGGATTCAAGTCAAAATTGCAAATTTTAATTTTCCATAAATATTAATTAAATGTGGATTTTTGAGGGATTTTTTGGAGTGAGATTTTCAGGAATGTTTGACTAAAATTTCCTCATTTTTATGGAAAAAAATCCTCATAAAAAGTCCTCCAATATCTTGTCATAGATTGTGCAAAATGCTTTGTTTTATATGGGCTTTTTTGGATGTACAAACTCTTCAATTAAGCTTCTCAAATTTCATAGGAAACTCCTCGTGGGAGCAATCTATGAATCACATGGTCCTGCGGCCTCAACTCCATCAAAATCCAAGACTGTCCAATCTATCAATCACTTTCTTGTGGATACTCGACATCGTTCGTCTCCCGACACAGTCGAAGTCTCCTTTTTCTTTTCCTGTACTTGAGAAGTCGGATCTGCTCATCAACTTGCTAATTCACAGTTCCAATGGCTTCTGAGCATCAACGAAAGCCTTCGAGATGGCGAGGATTGCACCGTAACAACTGTGGTTGTGATATCTCATGCTTTCTTTTATCCTCGGAATCAAACGATGCCTAAAACCATCCCTTTCTTCGGTTAGATAAAAAGAAAGGATGATCGAGGGCCTGAGAAAGATCGATATGCATATGTACTAATGACTGTTTGGGTGTGGTTCGTGTTTCTGCTATTTGTTAATGCATTGTTAGATAGGGAACAAAGACAAAGTTGTGATGAGTACAGATATGTGTTGTTTTAGTTCCAAGCGTCTTCACTGATGCTGGAGGAAAGGCTCTTTCACTGTCATTGGGCTTCGAGGACTACAATGTAAAGATGAAGTGGTGATCATTAGTGTGTGTTGCTTTAGATTCATTCAAGTGTGCCTTCGAACTTTGAAGCTATGAGACTCATCCAATTGCCAAATGTTCTTTTAGGGAAGGAGGAGAAAAGATAAGGTTGTCCAACTCAAAACATTCGTATTGATGTGTGTGTGTGTGTGGTTTACGTGCAGCCAAAACTCATGAAGAGGGACAGTTTGGCTGAGTCGATCCTGTCCATCCACTTCGCGTTTATTTTACTTGAACGTTGCTTTAAGATCAACAAATGTTTGGAAATTGCACGACCGTTGACTTGACTTCTTTCTTCATGCGAAATACCATTCCATGCGATTGTGTATGATGAGATGAACGGTCGTTATCTTGTTTCGTAAATACTCATAAAATAAGTCGTTATCTTTAAGTTATTGAGTAATGTTTTAACCCTAATTTATATTCCATGGAATATTAAATATACACATATGTATTCCTCTCACCAATTAAAGGCATTTGGTGAAAATGTTAGTCATTTTTGTCCTTTTTCTTGCACAGTAATTAAAATAAGTCATGTGATAAATAGCCCACTTCATCTCTAACCACCTCTATTTCTCTATCTCTCGCTATCTCTCTCTCACACACACACACACAAATGCAAAGAAAGGTTCGAGATTTGCCGGCAATGGTGTCTTGCCTCGGATCTCCGATGCCAGTGGCACTCTCCTGCTTCTGGATTTAGCGTCTTGTTCGAGCTTTATTATTTGTTGTTTTCGTTTGGTTTGAGATCTTCCTCGTTCTTTTCGTAAGATTGCTCGTAGAGATGGCGAATCCGCGATGGAATTCTCAGACAAATGGATATGACACTGCGATTTGGGCCGCCAAGATCGCTTTTTGCTTCCTCGGCATCCTCTCCTTCGGCGCAGCAGCCAGGGCCGCCATCCCTGCCGCTGCCGGGGCGCTGGCCTCCGCGGTCCCTGGCTTCTGGGAGTTCCTTCGCTCTTGGCTCGCGCCTCCGTACCTTTTCATCGCTGTCCATTTCATCATCCTTGTCATCTGGAAGCTCTCCGATCAGAAGCAGGAGCATCACCAACACCGCGAGCAATGGGCGGCGGCGGAGTGCATGGCGGAGCCTGAGAATCCTGCAAAGGTCAAATCTTTCGAGCCTTTGCATATTTCTCCCGTGCCCATTCTCCGGAAACCCTCGCCGGATATGTGGCGCGACGAGATCTCGCCGTCCCTGACAACACCGGCTGTCCGGTCGCCGGATCCCGGTGAATTCTCGACGTCCGACGCGTCGTGCCTGACGACGGAGTCCGGAGAGATTTCCACCGCTTCGTCAGCGTCTGCGGTCAAGAAGAGCGCCGAACCGGAGTCCATGAGCAGCCTTACGGTGAAGAAAGATGAGGACGTGGCAGCGGCGGCGGCCACTGCGGCTGGGACAGCGAATGACTCGATGGAGGCAACATGGAAGGCGATCATGGAGAAGTCGCCTCGGGCAGCGGGGGTACCGCCACCGACGGCGTCGTCCGGGCGGGGCTCGAGGCAACCGGAGGCCACTCCCTCATCTACGGGTCAGGACGAGTTGAACAGGCGATTCGACGATTTCATCAAGAAGAATTACGAGCAGATCCGATTCCTCAGCAGCCGGCGGCTGTAGTTGGAGATTGCAAATTACTCGTTATGCTAGTCTTCATCTCTTCTCTTTGTCAACTTAATCTTCTTAATAGCTCGTTAAGCCCTTGTAATGAAAGCTTTTAGTGTAGGGAGACTGCTGTGCTGCTAAAAATCCTATTTTTAAGGTAACTACTGTATGATGCACTAGCCAAAACTAGTTTACATCTGTCCTCTGCTTCAACATTTTTAGCCTTTCACACGTAGAGCAATCCAATTTTGGATTCATTTCCTCTTTCGTATGTAGATCTTTCCTTTTGCAAATGTTCTGCTGTATTATTCCGAGGGATGACAGGTTTGTGTTTCGTTGCCTTGTGGGATTGCAGGTACTTCTGATATGCTGAACTTATTCTTGACTTGGTGCTGCTGATTGGACTGGCTGGTGACTTGTGCTGATAGATGGGATGTTTGGTAGTCTTCAGTCTCACCTTTTGGTCTTCTGTATGGTACTCTATGAACTCTCTGTTCAATACATGTTTGTTAAGTGATGGTACAGGAGTATATCCTGACAATGATCTGGAGTTCATATAAGCTTTTTACTTGCCATGTGGGTTTGCTGAATGTTTATTAAAGTGACCATATTTACTATTTGATGATGGCCACAGATCTTCATGGCTTGTCTTTTGGTCTTCCCTGCTGCTTACATTACATTGGACACTATGCTATACTTTGGTACTAGCAGTTCACTTGAAAAAGTATTTGAAGCATATTGAAGTGTGATCTGAAAGGTAGGAGACCTTTGGAATCAGTCTTGCTGGTAATTCTCCTTTCACGTGAATTGGTGTAAAACTATCTAACTTGCTACCTCACGAGTAATTTGTTTTGAGGAAAGCATTAGTATGTCAACATGTTCGATATGAAAATTCTGTAGCTACCACTTGCTATAAATTGCTGATCAAGTCCCAGTCTCTGTGAAAAATGATTCCTTGAAAGAAGATATTTAGAACTGTCAAGTTCTCATGAACATCATGCACTGTCACTCAAACCAGTTGTATTTGATGTGCATGATCAACATGAAAGATGAAAATGATTGATGGGTATCAATTAGGTACAGACATGACTACTGCAAAGGTAGAATTTACTTTGAATGCAGGTAAATTCATGTTAGAGATTCTCCTAAAATATGTATGGTTTGGGATGTTAGGATGAAATAAATTTGAGTGTGATCTGAGCTTGGCTTTATAATCTGGTCTTATCCACAATGGCTGACCTTGAGACACACTGCCTCATGAATGTCAATATCTGTCACTCTTTGTCTCTGATATCTTCCAGAATGACCGTAGACTTGTGGTGATTAAGAGGCATAGCTTCTTTAGCAGTGACTGCTGATCATTGGCAACTGCAGCAGGTAAAGGCAACATATCTTCTTCCTTAAGACACCAAAAGTGGTTACAGAATTTCTTGGATTAGGTTGATTGGATTGGTTTGTTCATGAACACTTATTTGAAGACAATTCTTACTTTTCAAATTGTCCTTGATCTATATTGCTGAACTTTAACTAGTTTTCGGTGGCACAACCTCACATACTTGACTCTTTGAGGTCCTTGGATACCTTTTACAATGTTTTCTCTTTAATGTGTGATTTTACACTCATTTCTCTATGAAGAAAACTGACTCAAATTTATTACTTACACCTCTTGAGGAGATCTTCTTGCGTAGTTCTGCAGCAGTATCTGAGTTCATAGCATCTGGCTAAAAACTAGTTTGTTTTTTTGGTAGACATTATACAATGGAATGTAATCCCTTTGTCAAGGTTGAATTCAGCTTGAAGTGATTCTCACTTTCCTGTTGAGGTTGACAATACAAGAGTTCATTTTCTTAGATTGTGTGATCATTTGTGCCTCTCAGAGTTGAGTCTTGGTCCAACATGATGGTGACAAGTGAAATGGCATTCAACACAATTCTAAGTGCAATATCAAGTTCAGAACAACTTTTCCACTTCATGCTACAGTCAAGTATCACTTTCCTCTTCTGATGTTTTAACTAACTAGTTTTTGCAGACCTTTGGCATAATCATTGTCTTTATCACCCAGGTGATAAAGGAGAAGATGTTTCTTGTCTTATAAGTACAAAGTTGTAATAGGATTTTGGAGCATGACAGATTTAAACTTGTCATTCTGTCTGTACAAAATGTTCTGTATCATTCTGTCTGTAAGTACAAAATGTTTTCAAGTATCATTCTGTCTGTTCTGTTAATGGCAATTCATCTTATAGCATCATTTTGGCTCTTTTATTAATCGATGTTGAATTGCTTGTCACCCAAATGCATGTTAACACAACATAAGTGTAGGGTGTTGCATAAAGAATTGTAATGGAAGATTGAAACCAAAGAAGATAATTGATTTATCAAAAATAATCAGAAAGGTGATACCTCCTAATCTATTGTACTTGTGGTTATTGGCACAGTTTCTTGGCTTAGTACCGGATAAGTCTCCCAGCAAGATTGATGGTGACTGCAGAGTGGCTTCAACAGAAAGAACTCAAAGCCTGTAGATCCTTATAAATGCAGGAGACAATCTAAACAATAGCTCATCATGAGTTCAGAGAAATAGTTCTGAAACTATCAGAGGATGAACAATATCTTTTTCTTCGTGTCGATGGTGGCCTGTCAGTACAATCTGATGTGTTTGTGAACACTGTCATCCATGTGTATGTAATTTGATGGATCATGAACTGTCAAGCAACATACCAACCAATGGAAGGTGAACTTTCTGGGCCAAACAATCACGTCAAGACAAACAAGTGATCAGAAGGCCATGAAGAGATGAAGGTGGAGATAAGGTTAGGAATAATTTGGTAAGCTTGATTGGAAATCAGCCATTGCTATCATTTCCCCACCAGCACAAGGACATACAGGATGGCGTTAGATTTTAGTGATATATATATATATATATATATATATATATATATATATATATATATATATATATATATATATAATATATATATATATATATATATATATATATATATATATATGTCCTTTAAAAAAGCTTTGTTATGATAGAAAGAAATTAGATGTTGTATGTTTAAAGAGTTCCGGTTGAACAGTGTGTCTTACCTAATCAACTGCTCTGTTTCTATTATTATTGAAAGAATAAAATGAAGAAGATGTATTTTATAAAGATATGATACTCCCTATTTATATATAGAGGAAAGATTTTCTTTAATAGAGTAGTAAAATTTTCTTGTGCAGTTGGAAAAATCTTAGCAACTATAATGAAAAATCTTAGTTGCTATCATGCTCCTGCAAGATGGTGCTTCTGTCAAAGATGTCGATCGTAGATCGATACGATAAAAATAGTTTACGGGTGAGAGGTTTAATTGATAAGTCGTATATATATGAGAAACACGTAGTTGATGTTTGACTACTTGTTCTTGCACGAAGTGAAAATCGATAGCAATATGTTTCATGCGTGAGTAAAATACTGGATTGGCGCATAAGTAAATAACTCTTACATTATCACAATATATTGTAGGAGTAGAGGTGGAGTCGATGTTAAATTCCTTAAGCAGATTCGTGACCCAATTGAGTTCTACAGTAGCTATTGCAATGACACGGTATTCAATTGTAGATCGTGCAATTGTCTTTTGCTTCTTAGAACTCCAACTGATTGAATTAGCTCCAAGGAAGGTAATATATCCTGATGTGGATATTTTATCATTAAAATTTCTTGCCCATTTAGCATCAACAACGACATGGAGATGAAGGGGGAGTGTTTGCGAAAAAAGAGGCTGTGATTGAGGGTCCCATTAAAATATTACAAGATTTGTTTAACGAAAGATCAATACATAGTAGATGGCAATGAATGAATTGTAATAATTTATTGACAGCAAATGAGATATCTGGGTGGGTGAGAGATAAATACTATAAGGAGCTAAGTATTTAACGATATTAAGTTGGGTCCGTAGCAAGGCTTCAATCACACAGTTTAAGTGATCTACTAGTAGACAGAGGAGTTGTAATCGCTTTTGTGTCCTACATGTTCATCTTTGATAATAGATCCTGAATATACTTTCTTTGTGATAGGAAGAGTCCTGAAAATATATATGTTACTTCTATTCTCATAAAGTAGCTAAAGGTTCCTAGATCTTTGAGGGAGAATCGATGTACCAAATGCATAAAGAATGCCTTGATCTCCATAGGATTGTTGCCCATGACAATAATGTTGTCCATATATACTAGAAGATATATTGTATTGCCACTTTATTGATGGAGAAATAGCGATGTATTCGACTTAGAGTTGATGAAGCCAGTTGATGTAAAAAAAGAGCCAAGTTCAGTATACTAGTCTCTTGGAGCTTAACGAAGTTCATAAATAGCTTTTTGTAGTTTATAAACATGAATTGAATACTAAGGGTGGATGAAGTCAGGAGGTTATTGCATGAAGATATCTTCAGTTATGGTCCCTTGTAAACAAGTATTGTTAACATCGAGTTGTCGTAAATGCTAGCATTTTGAGATAGCTAAATTCAAAATAAATCGGATTATTGTGGGTTTAACAACGAGACTAAATATCTCTGTGAAGTCAACACCAGGACATTGATAAAACTATTAGACCACTAGACATGTTTTATATTTGGCAACGGATCTATTTGGGTTCCACTTAATTCGAAAGACCCACTTATACTTGATGATATTTTGTATGAGATGAAAAGGTACAAAGGTCCATATAGAATTATGGTAGAGAGCATCATATTCTTCATATATAGCTTTACGAGATTTTTGGACTTGAGTAATTGCGATAGTCAGTCCGAGGGAGAGGGAGGAGGAGGGGCGAGAGGTGGGGGAGGGCACCAGTCTTCAAGAAGCAATGAAGTCGCTCATCAATCCGGGAGGACGAGGGCAGAGAATGTTAGGATCAAGAGTGGAACTAAGAGGGGGGGGGGGGGGGGGTGAATTAGTGCAGTGGATAAAATCATATCGTTTCAAAAGTCTTCATACGATAAAAAACCGATTTCGACTCAAATCATTTGTTTCACTTTGAATAAATATAGAAGAGAGGGTTGGGTAATTTGCAATATAGTAAAGTTGAATGCAGTAAAGAGAATTTACAGCAAGGAAAGAATATACCAGAATTTATAGTGGTTTGGTCGTTATGACCTACATCTACTTCTGATTCCACCTTCGTTGAGGTTACCGACATCCACTATCGGTCTTCCTTTAATAGGCGAAGACCAACTACCTCTTTACAACTCTATTCTCCTTTTGCATTCTCAGAAGAGAACCTTTACACCCCCACTTACTCCTCTCTTAAGCTACATTAACACTTAAAGCTTTTAGAGGAGTTCACGCAATATTACAATATCATTTTTCTACTTTTTTACTCTCAATTCTTATGTAAGTTAACCAGTGATGAGAGGGGTATTTATAGGCCTTAAGTGGATTCAAACTTGGAGTCTAAAAATATCTCATCCTAGGTTTCCCGGGTCCTGGCGGTACCACCGCTTGACATCGCCACTAGGCGGTACCATCGCCTGACATTGTCTCGGAGACTGTGCCACAATGGTGCTATCTATTGAGTCATTATTTGTGTTTTTCACTTGGCCCAACAGAACCTAAACTTGGGCCTAATTGACCCGTAATTGAGTTGGCCCAATTTCAATCCAATTATGTGCTAACTACGAATTTTAAGATATTCAGTAAGCTAAATAAGTCTGTAAGTCTAGGTTTCTTCCAGCGAGCTTCCGACGATCTTTCGGTGAACTTTCGACAATCTCTCGACAATGTTCCAGCGGACTCCCGACAAGCTCCTGGACTTCACAACGATCTTCTTGGCGAGTTTTGACGAGCTTCTTTGGCAAGCTCCTAGACTTTTCAGTCAATTCCGACAGAACTTCCGATGAACTCTCGAACTCCCAACAAAATCTCATTTTTGACTCTGAGACTTTATTTTGCTTTATGTTTTGATCGCTATCATAGTTAATCATGTACACTTAAAACCTATTTTGATCTAGATAATTATTACAAAGCAAATCAAATATTATCTGGCATGTCATTGGTTCATCAGCACATCGTCCGAATCTTCGACGCATCATTATCTCTTACAGCCTATTGCTCAATCGGCTAGTTGACCTCTACAACTCTGATTTCCTTGGTACAATTTTTGCTCTTCTTGGCCCGATGCCCGAACCCATGGCCCGAAGCCTTCTGTCGATACGTCGACTGATCCTCCGACTGTACATCCAATCTTCTAACATGTTCCACTCTAGCCCAACATGATTCTTCCTGTTTCAATTATCTCTCCCTGATCGAAGCTTCCTACGTTACTCAAAACATAGATCAGATAAATACTATCAATTGGTTTCATCATCAAAATCCAGGATTCAATAGAGAACTTTGACTGCTTGGGCTAGCAACTTCGATAAACATAGATAAACATCAGATAAACATAGATAAACATAGATCAAGTTGTCAGCGGCTTGGGCTAGCAACTTCTTCTACAGCTACCAGTTCGACAATGTGAACGACCTCCTCTTCAACCTGAGGACCAAGAGGCTCAACAACATCTTCTACTGGGGCACGTAGATGGTCGGCTCGCTAGCCATCGGCTACGTGCTGGACTTCAGCTTCAAGAGTCGGCGGACAAGGGTAGAGATGCTGGTGTAGAGCGGCAATGGGGGAAGACAGTCGCCGTTCGCCAAGGAAGTGCCAAAGTTAGCATAGGGAAGAAGGCGACAGCAGAAGAGAGAAGGTTCTTGGTGTCGGCTTGGTGGAATAGGAGGAGGTGCACCAAGGTAGAGGAGAGAGGGTTCTCAGCATCGGCTCAGTGGAATAGGAGGAGGATACCGGGGTAGCAGTGATGGCTGCAAGATCAAGGAGAAGGCCTAGGGGCAGGCAGTGCATGAGAGCTGGGGGAAGAGGGGTGCATCGAGCAGGTTCGACGACGCATGCGAAACGCAGGGAAGATGAGAGTGCATTGTGTAATAGAGGAGATCAAAGTTGTTATCGCCGAGGAAATCTTGGCAAGAGATGCTCTAATATCATGAAAAATTTTAGCTGCTATCAATTATGTCATAATTTCTACATCGCTGCTCCAATCACACATCCATCTTCCAGTATAAATCCAGAATAAATTAAAAGGTGAGGAGTTCTGTTAACATTATGTCTAATTTCTTTTGCTTTTATGCATGCCATGGAGAAGGCTAAGGAATGAATGAGTTTTGAAGATTGTCCGAGTTCTTCAGACTCGTTCAATCATGGCAGGAGTGCTAGGAAAGTGTCATTGCTCCAAGTCGTCAGCATGGACGAGATGGGGAAGAATTGCATGATGAAGGATTCTATTTCAAGAACAGCATTGAGCCTGACTTCTTCTGAGAAATCGAGAGCAGTTTCAGTACCAACTACAACAAGAAGTTGTGACATTTTCTCCACTTGAAATGTACAAAAAACAGTAGAAAGCAGTCTCCAACTCTGATGAATGGATTCACTGCAAAACTCCTACTTGTGATTTTGAAATCACTCTTCTCAAGTAGTTCAAAGATCTCTGATAGCTGAGAAATCCCATGAACCAGAACTCAAACTCATCCACAGTCACTATCTGGATGTACTTTTGGTTAGGTTTCTGTGAGTTCTCACACAGGCTGGCTCTTCTCACCCTTCCTACTGGGATCAAAACCTGTGGGAAGCGATTGAACTCAGTTAGGTGTCAGAAACATTCTACTCACTGATCAACAAGTTTGGTTCCCAAGAAGAAGTACCTTGTAAGGAACTCTGACCAAATTTCCTCTGGGAGAAGTAACTCTGATCGACCTATCACTGCGGAAGGCGATCTTGTGAGTTGAAATGAAGAGCAGCCCTGCTATGGGACCAGCTGTGGTTGACAGATAGCACTGGAATGCCTGCAGCAGCTTTTCTCCTCTTTCAACTGAGAAATTTTGTCTGAAAACCCTTTCGACACCTCCAGCTCGAAGGATCTTTGCACCCAAGCTCAATTTTCCCTTCACAGTCTCTGAGATTTTGGGCCCTAAACTCACTGCACTTCCAAAAGAATCACAAGGCTTCTTGCTTAGTTGCTAATGTTTGGCAACAATATTTGCCATGGAGGGAAGCTGTAAGCTTATGCCGTGAGCTTACCATGATCTTTGATGCCTTTCAGATAGCCGTCCGCTTTTTTGCTGAACTTTCTCATCCAATCAACAGGTGCATCCGCTTCTGCATTTCAAAACGATTCCGTGAGCTCCTAAAAGGCATCGAGAATAGCAAGTAACTTCACATGAGAAAGATGGTATTACTTTGTTTGTACTGGGAGGACTCGTACGAGGTGGGTTGAAGGCACAGTCTCTTGAGATCCGTGATGACTGCAGACTTTCCACACATTTCGGCTGCATATCTGATCGACTGAACAGGAACGCCTACGGCTTGAGCACGGCTTGTGTTCTTCATGTTGAACCGAGGCACAGCTACCGCTTCCACTCTCCGGGAGAAAGGTTGGGGAGAGTCTATGCTCCAAGAGACCGGTGTGGAGGCCTTTTATAAGGCGAAGCAACCGCTGATACTGTCACCCCAACCATGCTGCACAATGCGTGGAGCAGAATCAGCATGGAATCATCAGCCACAAAGGCATCCTCGTGAATCCAGAAAAGAAAAGGAAAAGTCGATCAACAGTTCATCATCAGCCACCAGAAACTATAAAGAAAAGTAAAAGAAAGCCCCCCCAAAGCCATCTTTTGCTGCCTTAACCGAGTGAGCAAGTTCCGAGATAACATATCATACTGGGGCATGCCATGTGCTTCGATCGAATCAAGGCAACTCCACTCTCATTTCTTTCCCCAAAAATTATCTGAAATCATCCTATGAAGCTCCACGACATCATGCAGCATGTCTGACACGGTTGTGAGTCAGCAGCTTATTACGTAGAAGCTTTTCAGTGATAGCCGCCTACGTTCAGACTTCCTTGCTTGATCGGGGAGAAATATATAACAGTACATGAAGAGAATGAGAAGGAAAGCTATCGGGGCAACCTTCTGGTGGAAGGAAAGTGGTTGGGATCACGTCAATGGAGACAAAAAAAACACAAAGATCAGATGCATTGTGAGACCCACCATATGTTTCTCCAGATTCGACCTTGACTTTTGACTGTGAGACCAGCTTTTTGCCCAGCCATTCCCACTTGCAGGTGGAAGGCAATCTTAAAGGCCTTCCACTTGAGCTTGTCTCTCTCGAACTGGGAGATGCGCAGCGTAGATAAGATCTGCTGGGGCCACATTCAAGACCCAAGTCTGAAGCATTGAGATGTGCAGGTAACTGCTTATTTCTGCGGGAGAAAACGCAAAACAACATGAATCCGTGAATCCCTTACTATTTAGACCCAAAGCAACAGTTAAACGACATCCAGTTCTAAGACTGCAACATCATCAGAAAAGGATGTAACTGCAGCTATCGGTTTCCATGAGGCGACGATGAGATTGCACGAGAAAAAGTGGTCCTTCCTTCCATCTTTCCACCGGGATAGAATTGGTGGCCATGTTCGCTGGGGTCGCCCGCCGTGTGCCACATGAGGTGCACCTACTGCTAAAATGAGAGTACCACCCACCATATATACCAACACCACGAGGGCCACCTGATGATGGCTGAGGAGGTTGCTCCAGGGGCTTCCCCTGTACTTGAAACGAATTAAGTACTTCTTTGGGCGGCTTGCAACCTGTAGAAGATGCGTCGATAGGAATTGCAGACTTTAAGGTTGTGGTGAGGAGGCCCATTTAGGTTGCAAAAGACTTTCACCCACACAGGTATTTCCATCATCACTAACACAACAGTCCTGTCGATGAAGTTGGTTTTATTGATTACAGCACTGCAAGCTTGCACTTCTGGACGAGTACAGTGTTGGGAAGAAACTGACGACAAGGTATTAATCAATCTCTTAATATTTCTCCAGAGAGGGTTCAAGAAAATCGAAGAACAAGGAAGTTTGACTCGATTATAATTCTCTCGCATTCATAAAAAATGAGACTTCACTCACAAAATAGTTATTTTTCATCCCATATTTGTTTCATCATCAAGAAAAGAATACCAAGATCTATGTGGAATGTTGCAATATCCAATATGTCCCTCAAAGATCGTCTTGTGACCCGGAATCCTTTTATCGCAAGAAGGCAACATCCAAGTAGGTAACTGGTGGAAGCAGAGGGCCGTCACATCACGTTTAGGTCCATGCAGTCATCGCGGAGAAGCCATAATCTCCATGATGTCACGTCACGTTTACTGAGTTCAGATCCATGCAAGTTCTGACATCTGCACGTGAAATTGATGTTCCTTTTCCTCGTTTAGATCCGTGCGAGGACCCGATGTGCGGCTCGGATGCGCCTTATGTTAGTTTGGCAAGTCCCATAGTCCCATATCAGGAAAAACAAGTTTGGTATCTCCTGTTTAAATTATAAATAAGGGTCTGAGCCAAGTCCCATAGTCCCACATCAGGAAAAATAAGTTTGGTATCTCCTGTTTAAACTATAAATAAGGGTCTGAGCTTTGAAGTCAGATGCACCACAAGAGGTACCATAAGTGGCACCACAAGAAAAAAATCTAAGTGTTTTGTTTTGGGTTTAAGTCCACACTCAATTAAATAGTTTGGGCTTATAGATTTGAGTTTTTTCTTGTTTAGTATTTTCGGTGTTTTATGGCCTAAGAACATCTTCCTAAGACATTTATAATTGTCTCTCTTTTATAATAGTGATTTGCTCCTCATTCGTCCGTGGATATAGGTCAATTGACCGAACCACGTAAATGAGGACAGTGGAGAATCGTTTCTACTTGAAGCAGAGTCTATATATGCTTCGGATGACTGAAGGTACATCTATACTCTCACATCTTGATAAGTTTGATTCTTTGGTTATGGATTTGGAGAATATATATGCAAAAATTGATGATGAGGATAAGGCTTTGTTACTCTTGTGTTCTCTTCCCCAATCTTTTAAGCATTTCCGTGATACTTTGATTTATGGAAAAGAAACAGTTTTGTATCAAGAAATTAAATCTGCATTGAAATCTAAGGAGCAGATAGACAGGAATATCACTGGGGAAAGTAGAGAGAATCAGGCTGAGGGTTTGGTTGTCAGGGGTAGAATGGATAAAAGAGAATTTGACAGTAGTAGATTTAAATCTAGATCTAAATCCAGACATAGAAATTTGGAATGCAGATATTGTCATAAAATGGGGCATATTAAATCTGATTGCTTTAAATTGAAACATAAATTAAAGCAAAAGGGAAAAAGTGTTGAGAAAACTACTCAGTCCGCTGAAGCTAGTGTAGCAACTGATGAGAATACTGGAAATATTTTCTTTGCTACTGATGATAGGACAAGGTCTAAAAATGAATGGATTTTAGATTCAGGTTGTTCTTATCACATGTGTCCCAATAGGGATTTGTTTTCCACATATGAATCCTGTAATGGTGGAATTGTTTTGATGGGCAATAATGCCGCGTGTGATGTTGTTGGTAGAGGTACAATCCGAATTAAAATGCATGATGGTATTATGAGGACACTCACTAATGTTAGACATGTTCCTAATTTGAAAAAGAATCTCATCTCTTTAGGCACCCTAGAGACTCTTGGGTGTAAATACACAGCTGAAGGTGGAGTTATGAAAGTTTCTAGAAATGCCCTTGTTGTTATGAAAGCTTGTAGGTCTGGTAGTTTATATATTCTGCAGGGAACTACTGTCACAGGCTCGGTTGCAGTCTCGTCATCATCATTGTCTGATTCTGACATCACCAAATTATGGCATATGCGTTTGGGTCATATGAGCGAAAAAGGTTTGAGCATATTGAGCAAAAGGGGTCTACTTTGCGGACAGAGTACTGGGCCACTTGATTTTTGTGAACATTGCATTTTTGGAAAGCAGAAAAGAGTCAGCTTCACTTCTCCGGTAGTTCACAAAACGAAAGGTACTCTTGACTATATTCATTCAGACCTTTGGGGTCCAGCTTGTGTTCAGTCTAAGGGTGGTGCCAGGTATATGTTGACTTTCATTGACGATTATTCCAGGAAAGTTTGAGTTTATTTTCTGAAGCATAAAAATGATGTTTTTCTAACCTTTAAATAATGGAAGGCTTTGATTGAGAAGCAAACAGGTAGACAGATTAAGCGGCTTCGAACAGATAATGGCATGGAATTTTGTGAAGGTGACTTTGAAGAATTTTGCAAAAATGAAGGAATTGCTCGGCATCGCACTGTTAGGATGACGCCTCAACAAAATGGTGTGGCCGAACGTATGAACAAAACACTCTTGGAGAGAGCAAGGTGTATGATCTCAAATGCAGGGTTGACAAAGGACTTTTGGGCAGAGGCGATTAATATGGCCTGTTACGTTGTCAACCGCGCTCCTTCTGCAGCACTTAACTTTAAAACTCCGGAGGAAGTTTGGTCAGGTACTCCTGTTGATTATTCTGATTTTAAAATTTTTGGGTGTCCAGCATACATGCATGTAAATGAAGGAAAATTAGAGCCTCGGGCTAAAAAGTGCATTTTCCTTGGGTATGCTTCTGGGGTAAAAGGATACAGATTATGGTATTCTGATCCCAAATCCCCAAAATTTATAATCAGTAGAGATGTTACTTTTGATGAATTGTCTATGTTATCTTCCAAAAAGGAATCTACTATTTGTACAAATGATAGTGCACAGAAGCAGGTGGAGCTTGAGATTGGTAGTTCAGATTCTTTTCAGTCGAACTCTTCTACTCAAAGAATGCCAGTAGATGGTCCCGAGTCTACTGACGCAGTTGTTCCAGAGGAAGAGCAATATTCCATAGCCAAGGATAGACCACGGAGAAATATTCGACCACCACAAAGATATGCAAATTTGGTTGCATATGCTTTGTCTGTTGCAGAAGAAACAAATGAAGTTGGTAAGCCTACTACCTACTCAGATGCAGTTTCTTGTGATAATTCCGCTAAGTGGTTGATTGCGATGAATGAAGAAATTGAATCTCTCCATCAGAATAGAACTTGGGATCTTGTAAAGCCACCTTCGGGTAAGAAAATTGTTAGATGCAAATGGGATACCATTGCTGATGGAAAGGTCCTTGTTCAGAAAATTCATACGAAGGACAATCTAGTTGATATGTTTACGAAGCCTCTTCCGATTTACAAGTTCAAGCAGTGCTTGGATTTGGTTGGTGTTCATTGTTGGTGATTGCCCGTTGGAGCTTTTATGAAAAAGGTGGAGCAAGTTTTGTTGGGACATACCAAGGTGGAGATTTGTTAGTTTGGCAAGTCCCATAGTCCCACATCATGAAAAACAAGTTTGGTATCTCCTGTTTAAACTATAAATAAGGGTCTGAGCTTTGAAGTCAGATGCACCACAAGAGGTACCATAAGTGGCACCACAAGAAAAAAAACCTAAGTGTTTTGCTTTGGGTTTAAGTCTACACTCAGTTAAATAGTTTGGGCTTATAGATTTAGGTTTTTTCTTGTTTAGTATTTTCGGTGTTTTATGGCCTAGGAACATCTTCCTAAGGCATTTGTAATTGTCTCTCTTTTATAATAGTGATTTGCTTCTCCTTCGTCCGTGGATGTAGGTCAATTGACCGAACCACGTAAATTTGGTGTTCTGGTGTTTTTGTCTCTCATTTTATTTATTTTTCACTTTATTATCTTGTTGGATTGCCAAATTACCTTTTTAGGTAAATATCCTGGGGCTAGCTCTAACACCCTAGATCTCTCCTGCATGCCCTGGAAGATTGGCAGGCGACTGGAGAAGCACAAGAACAAGTGAACCCAACCATGGGAAACGGATAGTATGACTGAAAAGCCTGGTGAGCTATGGATTCACAACAGTGGTATGATACTGCTTGACCAGCGGACGTCGGCTCGCCATGCATGCATGGACCAGACGATGCCATCGATCCTTGCTGGTAGTTGAATTGAGATGTGACGAAAGGTGTTTTCCTTGATGCATCATGAACAGTCATGCCATTCTTTTTAAGGATGTTGATCTGTCATGGGCTTCAATCGATGGTAAATGTTACGATACTTTAGCATCAGAAAGAAGAACAGACACAACAGGTTCGAGAACTTGATGGATCGTAAATCCACAGCAGAATAAGATCAAGACCATCAATACAATCGACAATCATCGCCATATGACCTTGAATCTGCAACTCCGATGAACTCTGCTTGATTCCCAGCCACAGATCAAAGCTCCAACTTTCAAGTATATCGTTAAACCCGATCTAATGATTTCAGCTTTTACATCAACAAGCATGATCATGCCAAAAATCCTTTGTATATCCAGGATGTTTGGAGTGCTGTGATATGATTTCTTGATCATCTCAACCAGAAGTAGGCAGAAAGACCCCAGAAACAAGCTTCTTACAGCTAAATAATCAAAATAATATGCTATATAGATCTCGTAAAAAGTTTCAAATACGTACTGAGAGCTTCAAGCATGAAGCTGTTTATTTTATATGATGAGCAAAAAAGAGAGAGTATAACTCGGAAGAAGAAGAAGAAGAAGAAGAAGAAGAAGAAGAAGAAGAAGAAGAAGAAGAAGAAGAAGAAGAAGAAGAAGAAGAAGAAGAAGGAAACATTACCATAGCTTCAACCTAAATCTGCAGCTGCTGGATCGAACGCTGATGTCGTCGCTGGTGGTCAAACTATTCACCACCACACTGCATCTCACGTTGAACGTCACCTTCCACAACGTCAGCTTGTCAAGCTTCACCCTCACCGGCACGTCGCCTCGGAAGGTTAATGGGAATACCCCTGACAGTTGCTGCTGCTGCAGTTCCGCGAGCAACTCGCTCCCGGTGAGGAAAACATGCAGCACCGTCGTGTTCCTGTGGCCCTGGTAGAACACCGGAAAGCTCCCGGTGCAGAGACTCTCGTCGGCGTACCACAAGCTCAGTTCGCTCCCCTCCTCGTAGTATATCCCGATCTTCTTGTTCGGGTTCCTCGCCGTCACCGCCACGTCGAACACGGCGCCGACGGTTATATCGTCGTCGTTGACACTGAATCTGGAGACCCTGAGGTGGTCCACCGAGTACTTGGGAAACCTGAGGCGGAACACGACGCACACGACACCGGCGGCGGCGGCGATCAGCACGATGAGGATGATGACTGCGAGAAGAGTCCAGCACAGACACCTGCTGCAGCGGCTCCTCCTCTTCGGCGGCCTCAGAGGGGCGGTGCCTCCAGGAGTCGAAGGCGACACCGACGCGCCGCTCTTCTCCGATACTGTGAAGCCGGAGGGAGAAATTTGCTTGTCCACCGCATGGATTCTAAGTTGCTCGGCCATGTCTCAGCCTTGAAGTGTTTGGCTACCACTGTACAACACTTTGCCAATAAGACTCCACGCGCATTCAATGTTGACTTTGGGCAACAAAATTGATTGAGGTTAGTAGATTATTTAGAGACTTTGGTCTTCTGCTTGCTGATATTGTCACAAACATCTTTCCACATACAACATTCATAGCAATAAAATAAGTCCGCGAGATCTGAAGAGAGTCAATATACATAATATTATCTTTAAATATTTAAAGAAATTATTTCTATATAATCTTTCGTCATGTCATAATAATTAAATCAATCTATGGAACCATCAATAATAGCATAATTTTATGAAATTCAATGGATTAATGTCTAAACAAATTAAATGGACAATAAAATTTATATATTGAAAATATCAGAAATTACAATAACTGAAAAGAAAAATAAAACGAAAGAAGGTAAAGTGGACTACCTCTTTATCTTCAATAAGATATGATCTCTCCTCGTTGTTCTCCGGTAGATAGACAGTCGATGAGGAACCGAAAAGAATTGTGGGCTTTAAATAGGAGGTGAAGGAGAACACTCAAAAAGGTAATAAATAAAATTTGTTTCGGATTTAACTATTCATTAATCAATCTAATATGTCACCGATCATGTCTACCCAAAATTTGAGTCACTGAGTAGGAAATAAATTAGATCAAATAAAAGAACAAACCGTAGTTTCGAATTTTGGGAAAGGGAAAAATATCCCATTGATTATAGGAATTTTACATTTGGCGAGCGTGATGGACTCTTTCAGGTTCGGAGTAAGATTCATCCGAGTGGAATTCAAGGCGAGCGGGGGTAAGATTATAGGAACAAAGCCGGCTTCTCTCCTGTTCTGTTCTTTTCTTGGCAAGCTTCTTTTGCTACTTGACTGGGTGTTGTGGGCGGAAGAAAGGAAGCGTCAATGGCTTGTAGAATAGGGTAGCTTCCATGATAATGTCACCTGGCACTGCACATCGTTTTCTTCTGTAAATGATATTGAAGTGTGTGTAGAAAGCTGATGATAACTCTCGTTTGATTTTGATTGGTGTGATGCGGTGAAAATTTTATGGTGGGGAAACTTTGGTGCAAATGAAAAATTCTGTCAAAAATAGGTTTTATTGTTTGAAGAATATTTATATGTGAGATGAAGATTGAAAAGAAGGTTAAGATGAGTCCTATATTTTGATAAAAATTGATTCTAGTTTGGTCCATACAAGTTTCTTAGTTAAATTGGTATTGATTCTAATTGGAATTGGTCCACAATATATATTGAGTTTGACTGATATCCAAGCCAAGGTTTAAAGATAAATCCAAATCATAGTTTGAGTCATACATGAATAAAGATAAATTTTAGGAAAAAGAATAACAACTTAACAAGCCAAAAGTTGCATCATTACATATATTGTATTTGATCTACAGCTTAACAAGGATAAACTTTTGTGTATATATATTAGGTTTGAATCATAACTTAATAAGCTTAACATCTTAGGCTTAACCTTTTAGGTTGAATCAGCATCAATTCTAATATACAGCTCTTAATTTCATGAATTCTGCACTCAAAGAAGGTGTGTCACTATCATTCATCCAAGTTAGCATTGATTTAATTATTTAAAGCCCTTATGCACTGGCATCGGCAGCATTCTCTCAGCTCTTTATTGAAGGTAGGATTTGCCATTCGGAAAACATGCAAAGACAAGACTTAGGTACTATAGCAAAGAAAGCATTTGCAAGTGATCACCAAAATTGTAATGGTTTATGGTATCGTATCATCTTGAACTATTGTGCTCTTCAGGTCTTGCGATTTGGATAGGGGCAGCAGGAACTCGATTCCACCACTCCTTGATCCTCCTCACCAACTTCTCACTGCTCTCTCTCCTCAATGGCATCTTCCTTGTGTATACCTCCAGAAGCACCAGAGTGAGGATGTGGCTGAAAGGCACCAGGGTGAATCCTACTGCCACAATGACCATGGCAATGGCAACTTTCTGGGTTGTCTGAATGCAAATTCTTGAAGTCAAAAGGCCAAAGTAATTTTATCTGTGGTCTATTTTATAAATAAATACATCCAATAGCAGGTAAAATGAGTTGAAACTGAAAATTACTTGAAAGACAAACCTTTGGAAATGCTGCTAAAAGAAGAGCTCTTATCTTAAGAAGGGAAATGGTTCCTGTCCGAACATTTGTTTGAAGCTGAGAAACACCTTCTTGTAACATCAATAACAGCTCAACAGGGTTCCGATTAGGAGGAGGTGTAACTTGGAATACTTGAATTGGTTTTCCACCGCTATGGTGCTTATGCCAGAACATGTAAACAGCAGCAGACAAGAAAAAGCATGGCAAGATGTACCTGACCCAACCCCTGACATTATAGATCCAGAAGCGCCGGTTAAAGGAAACACAAGTATAACAAAAAAAAAAGTAATGCTGTTTAGGACTGCAATTACAGAAATACATTGATGCAACATATTTAATGAACTGAATAAAGTTGAAATATACTTATTTCAACTTAAAGCCAAGAACAATTATGAGATTTAACAAGTCAGCAGGGGTTACCAGTACCAAGTGCAGCAAGGGTGGATATAAAACCAAGAAATCAGAAGGAAAACCACTACCCAAAATTCACATTTCTAGATTTTAATTACCAAGGTAAATATATTATCCACGTAAACCTAGTCAATGCTTCATTACTGATTAAGTATAATATTTTATAGTAACAGGCTAACTATTTTTCTCCACAATTTTTTCCTGTCCTCAGTGAAATCCTAATGGAGGAAAATGCATGGAATTTATCATATAATATCTACAGGAGTTAAATTCTTCAATTGTGTCTACATGAAGATACAGTAAGTTATTTCAGGAATGAAGCAATACCTGTAAAGGAGATACAGAATCAAAAACAAAAAGACTCTTGATTTAAAAGGATCTTCCCATGCAGCTAAAAGATGGAGTAGTTTGCCAATTTCAAATAAAGGAAAAAGTAGATCCTGCAACAGAAGAAGGTCATACACAACTTTAACTTGTTACAACCATATCCATATGATATAAGTCACTACAACACTTTAAATTGAAGACCATAAGATTTCCAGCTTTGTCAGTATATCTAGCACGAATTTCAGAAGACAAACACAGTCGGATATAAGTGATGACCCCACTGAAGTAAAATTGACCACTGCAGACAGTAACTCTCAGGGTCATAATTTAACATTTTTCACAAGAGAAAAGAGAGATGTATTCTCCAGAAAGGACACCTACCAGTAGTCCGAACCTGTTAGTTTTGCAGTCAAGGCACAAAATTATTCTAAAAATTCATTTTTGGAATAAATTGAACCAAGGGTGCTACCATCAATTTTGTCTTCTGATATGATGAAATGTTGCAGATCTAAGACCCTAAATCGTTGAGCATTCACTGAGAGAGTCCAAAAACGTTGGAGCAGTGTATACTCCTAGAAAAGAATATCAACGACACACATGCTCCAGCAATTAAATAGGCATTTAATAATTTTCTTCTGCTGTCACGTCTCAACATACTAACTTGAAAGTGTCTGGTAATATCTTTTATAATGAGAGGTTGAAGAACATTTGTATGTACCATGAGAGATCTGCTGAAGGATAAATGGCCACTACATACCGAGATTAACTAGCAAAAAAAAAAGAAGCCTGATATAACTAAGGTAGTAGCCAAAGTGGAAAGCTGATGCAAGAAGTTCCATGAAAGCCACAGGGTAGTCTTGAAGGAAAAAAAGAAAACATTTTGTAATGAGTAATAAATTGTTTTTCACCATGAAAAATTAAACGTCCAAGCAGTAAAAAAATGATACTTGCATGTTAATTGTCAAGAGTCTAAATATGGTCCATATACAGGATTTTTTGTCTCTATGGTCACCTGCAAGGTTCCAAATAGCTTCATTGTAGAATTTTAAAATTGAAGGCCAAATTACTACTAAAGTTTAACTAACCTGAAGCATTCTCTTAATACCTACATATTTGGAGTGCAGAAGCAAGTACACTCTTTCTAAGACCTATATGAGAAAATTTAGTGGGAAGAAAATAAACAGGAGCTTTTGTCTGAGTAAATTTTCCAACAACTAAAATGAGATAAAACAGAGAAAACTCTGTATTATATAGCAGTATACCTTAATTGCAGCTAAATTTGTATCTATATCCTCCACTTTGACCTGATATAATGTTGCATGTGCTTCTTCAACTCTGCCAGAGTAACAAACCGATTCTCTAATGGCCAATTGTAGTGGACTTGTCTCACCAACATGGATATTACCAACCAAAACACCATTTTCTTCAGGATTATCTTCCTTCTTTAGTAACAAAAAGCCCATTCTTGTAAGTGTATATAATGAATCTGATAAAGGACCTGTTAATTGCTTTTCATAAGATGCAGTGACAAGGCCATCATGGTTTTGAAATCTGATCCGCATGAGCTCCAAGTGATTATATAGAGCTTCCAAAATCTTGTCACCTTTTGGAAGCTTTTCAGCCAAGTTAAAAGGAAGTATGCTCTTAAAATGTGAGGGCATGCCATGAAAAGCTTCTTTCACAGCACGAGATCTAAAGATACCTAGAGCTGCCTTAGAAAGAGATTCTGCCCTTTGAAACCTTTTAAGTCTGTACTTCCTTATGAATTTATTGGCACGCAGGACTTCCTGAATGATTGCAAACCAGTAGTCTCTGTGGGAATGACCACTAAACTCAATGACAATGGGCTCGACTCTGCAAACAAATGAATCATATAGCAAACCAAGATATATCAGTTATCAAGGAGCTATCCTCTGTACCAATTAGATGAGGCCATAATTAAATTTGGCACTTGTTCACTTACACAGAATCCGACTTGCATATAATGGCGTTATCAAAGAAGCGAGCACCCCATGGCCCAGTTAACTCACAATTTACCACCTGCTTCAAGTCTTTGGACAAGTCATATTTGGACGTGCCAGTGCCTGATGCTTCAAAATATAGGGCATGGCTGGTGAGTGTCAGCCTTCCTGCCATTAAAAACATCCTTCTGAAGCTTCTATGCTGATAAACATTTAACCTGCAGAAAAACAGATTACCAGGAGAAAGATGCTTAACCAGGCCTTGTGGATATTCTGGTGTGCTGCAGAATAGACTTAGCATCAACTTCTAAGATGATTTCTCCATCAGCAAGGCTAAAATTGAAACTCTGTGGTCGTCCATATATATGCTTCATTGATTTCAGAACCCTATAATAGACACATTCTGTAAGTGTAATGTCATCAAGCCAAAAGATATGGCATCATAGTCAAATATATTCTGGAAAAATTTATCTGTTTCCAATGCAGCAGTCCGTGATCAAAAGTCGTAAATCCAGATTGCAAACATTACAATGCTTGCTAAACCAGTGGATAATAGCAACCTTATCATCTTAAAAAAGATTAATTACAAGAAAATGTCATCAAAATCTATACTCTGAAATGGAATTTGATCATGATAATTTATAACTTCAGTATAATCCGTAAAAACATTTAGTAGCACAAACCAAAAACATACATAAATTTTTATTGACCTAGAAAATGATCATGTAACAAAATATCATCACATGGCTATTCTTAGCGATCAAACCCTTTTCCTATAATGCCTCATCAAAAAATAACATGTGGCATTGTTTACTAAGATGGTTAGGAATTGATCAAAATTAATAATTATAATTATTTGGGGTCAGCTACTTGGATATTTTCCATTCATTTAGTTCTATCAAGGGTCAAATAATATAAAGGTTTCTTATGTCTTCCCCTACCTACACCTCTCATCACATAAAGACCATAGTTGATTCATCTTGTCTAACCAGTGCACCTACAAGTCACGTTTGGAAAAATATTATTTAGAATGGTTTTATACCATCAGAACTGTATTACTAGATTTATTGACAGTGACAATGGTTATCTTATGCTCTCTTCATGATAATAATCTGCCCTTTTAATTGGAGTCAAATATTACTAACTGATCTCAAATGTAAAAGAAAATAACAACAAACTGAACATTTCCTTGTATAGTGACCCAGAATCAACATGCAAAATAGTTGCAGTATCACCGTGACCTGTTATCTACTCTCATCACATTTCCTTGTTTTATTATGCTATCCACAATGAACCATATATATACTCCTAGTAATTTTCTCCCCCTTTTTATGTTAAGGTAGTCTATGTCTGTCATAACTAGCGATAGTAGTGAACCTATTACTCATATTGCCACAGTTTTCACAGTCGTAGCATCTTGGAACAGAGTTATAGAAATCCAAGACTCCATGGCTTAATCGTTCCCTCATTGTCAAGATGCTTTCTTTCTCTCAATCATGTGTTTGCCTACAAGTATGAATATGTGTGCATGTTTATGTGTGAAATGGTCTATCAGATAACTAATGCAACATTCAGATTGTAGACATGTGAACAGTCAGCAAATGAGACAGCAAAATTATGATTATGAAACAGTAGCTAGAATTGATGAGTTATAACTCATGTTAGTCAACTTAAGTTACTGAATCATGAAGAAAGAACTCCTATTGAAGTTCCTCTGACAAACAAGTAATCAACAAAATTCTCAGGAGAAATAAAAAATAAAAAGATATCAGATGGCGTACTTGTAGAGTCTTTTGAGGTACTTGTCATATATAAGAAAGTGGAGTCGGCCACCTGAAGAGCTAGTAAGTGCATCAAAGAGATTGTGCACAGTGATTGGATCTGCTACTAAAGCACAAGCAGAAACTATTCGGGCAAAAGCTTCCAGTCCAACAGTCTTCTTGCCATCAATCTGATGCAGGAGACAAAAATAAAGACTGATTTAAATTCATGTCAAAAGCAGAATATGAAAAATGATCTGACATGATAGTCAAAGTTGTTAAAAAAAAAAGAGGATGACTTAAAGAAAAATGACAAACCTGACTAGCCAATCTCGTCACACTTGCATAAAATAATGACCCCTCGTCGTCATTATCAACTTCTGGACAGTTAGAGAAACCATTTTCCTATTACAATTATCAAACTGACAATTAAATACTGCAGAAAGTTGGAGATCTCGACCGCCAGATACAAAGGAACAATCAGGATCAATATACCGAACATTAAGCGATAAAAACAAAGGAAAAATGACAGAATAAAAGTAAAGATTAGATGCATAAAGAGTTCTTTCTCCTTTTCTACTTATACGCATAAATACTTATTCTTTTACTTCTTTTTTTGTAACTATATTCGTAAGAGTGATCCAGTAGAAGGTTACTGTGATAGTGTTGCTAAGTGACTTGTACTTGAAAAATCAAAGTAAAATATAGTACCAGAATGCCATGTCATAAATTTGAGAGGGTTTTGCAAATACGCTGCTGTAAAAGTGGATAAGTGTCTCACATCGAGTAGGAATTCAGTCTCCATATCAGGTGCTTCCCATGCAAGCATCATGTCAAAAGTTAATAGGGAAAAACCCTTATCAGCCAGATGATCTGGCCGCTGAGTTTCCACACGAAGAGCCTTGTGAGCACAGTACTCCACTAGGTTCCTAGCATAAGACGTTGGTTGATTCGAATGATCAGGTAGCTCATCTTCAAAAGACTGCTGCAGCTGCTCCGCTGACAGGAGAAGAATCCTGAAACGCGAATGCCCATCAATTATCCTTTTTTCTTTTCCACAAGCCACAAAAAATATCACTACCTTAACGTGGTGACCAACTATGAACAACAACAGAGCAGGCTCTTTGTATAACATGAAACAACTCAAAGCTAAGCCAAAATTTCTGCCCTCCCTGTAAAAGTTTTGTTCCCAAAATACACCTCCCTACCCTGCACAATCTTCTTCCCACTACGGAAACAGCTAGGAACCGAACCAATATCTACATTGGTCAAGGGAAGCCTTCAACAAAGACCGACAGCAACTCAACAAAATTGCATCATTGCATCTCAAGGGATCCAAAGGCAAAAAATTTTTACCCTCCCTGTAGAAGTTTTGTTCCCAAAATACACCCCACGACCCCCCCCCCCCCCCCCCCCCCGCCCTACATAGACCAATATTTCTGCTACATTGGTCAAGGGAAGCCCACCATAAAGATCAGCAGCGACTCGATACAATTGCATCAAGATGGTCGCTGAAGTGAATACATTTTTCCCCAAACAAAAGGAGGGATACAGAATGGCAAGAGATGATCGAGAAGAAGAAAAGAAAGGCGAGAGCTCAACCTGGAGCACCGACGGATGACCAAACTGGCGATGGAGGAGAGGTTGGGGATGGGACTAGGAACGGCGAGGTCGCCCTCCCTCTCCGCCTCCTCTTCCTTCTTGTCGACGCCGCCGAGAAGAACGAGTTCAAGAATCCCCATTTCGCACGGTCGTCTCGTTCATTCCCCAGCGATTCTTCTCCGGCCTCCGGATGTGAGTTGCTGCAGCGACCGTTGCTTCCTCCACGAAAGGCGGTTTCCATTTTATCTCTCTCCCCTCCTGTATCGATGGAAGGAGCGAACGAGCAGGAGGAATCCCCGCCATAACCACCATCTGCACCTCCGAACAAGCGACAACTTCGCGGATCGCGCAGATGCTCGACGAGCCATCGGAATGATTATTATTATTATTATTATTTAATAATTAAATAACAACAAGATATAAAATTAATTAATTAATTAAGTATTTTAATTTAACTCAAACGCTGTTTCTTCCACTTTCTCAATTGCCCCCAATTTCGTTGGGTCGGTTTGTGTCATAGACCTTTCTAATAAATGACTTTTTAGGGAAATAAACTATTGAATAGTCGATGAGCACTTGCTGCTTAATAATGATCTCTTTCAAACACTTGTAATTCAGTAAGTATGAAGCTTCACAAAATAATATTATTTTTTTATTATGCCATATAATAGGTATACAGGCCAAATAAACTTACTTGGATATGAGTGATGCAGCAATATTTTTAATGGTAATTATCGAAATCTCCATAAATCCATGCCATCGAAAGGATGGCTCCAATAGGAAGCGTGTTGGAATGGTAGCTGATGTACTGAATCACGTGCGTCGAACTTTTACGTGTCACGAGGCAGTGCGTAGAGGAACCACGAGTCACGTGCACAACTGTGTACCGTGGGCGTACGTGTTTGGTGCGTTCTTTAGTCGCCTGAGATCAACGATAAGTCGCCTCATGGTCTCCCGACAGGGCTCATCCAACGGCTCTCATTGGTCAATATATTTTTGTCCGGGCGAACGCATCGTTGCTTTTAATCAAACGTGCACGATACGAGGCGTGGTGGAGACGCCGTTTGGTGCGCTTAGGGAAACGAGACTAGTCACCTATTCCTCGATTCCAAGGGACGTTTCACGCTTCAAAAGCACCGCCTCCTTTCCCAAGGCTCCGAAAAAGCGTGCTTGGCGGACCGAATGCGCTGAACTCGGAAGAATCAGAAGAACAAGAAGAAGAAGGCAAAGGCGGCGGCGAAAAATTAGGTCAGACTTCGAAGGCGCATTCTTCTTCTTCTTCTTTTTTAATCTTCTATGTACTACTAATCCGTCTCCAGAGTACTGATCAGCTTAAGATTTGAGCTACGATCTGTTTAATCCTAAGGATCCGTCTTGATTGCCTCCGATCTGACTTCTGAACCCTCCATTTTTCTTAGATCTTTGTGTTTTCGGTAAAATGATCGAACATGATGAATCCTAACTCTATTTTTGTTAGTTCGACTTTAATAGTTGTGTCCGATCCTTTTTTTGGGATCATTGTGATTTCGATCTTTGATTAGTTCTTCTGTTGTGGCGTTTACGGCTTATTTGGGTTGTAGGATCGATGGCGAACATCGACATCGAGGGGATCTTGAAGGAGTTGCCGAACGATGGGCGGGTGCCGAAGACGAAGATAGTGTGCACTCTGGGGCCGTCGTCGAGGTCGGTGCCGATGCTGGAGAAGCTTTTGAGAGCTGGCATGAATGTTGCCAGGTTCAACTTCTCACATGGGACGCATGAGTACCACCAGGAGACCATTGACAACCTTAGGATCGCCATGCAGAACACACAGATTCTATGTGCCGTCATGCTTGATACGAAGGCATTTGTTCTTCTCTGATGATCTTTGATGCTGATATGTTTTCCATTTTAGTTGTTTTTTTAGTTTTATCCGATCCTTTTTTGGGATCATTGTGATTTCGATCTTTGATTAGTTCTTCTGTTGTGGCGTTTACGGCTTATTTTGGGTTGTAGGATCGATGGCGAACATCGACATCGAGGGGGATCTTGAAGGAGTTGCCGAACGATGGGCGGGTGCCGAAGACGAAGATAGTGTGCACTCTGGGGCCGTCGTCGAGGTCGGTGCCGATGCTGGAGAAGCTTTTGAGAGCTGGCATGAATGTTGCCAGGTTCAACTTCTCACATGGGACGCATGAGTACCACCAGGAGACCATTGACAACCTTAGGATCGCCATGCAGAACACACAGATTCTATGTGCCGTCATGCTTGATACGAAGGCATTTTTCTTCTCTGATGATCTTTGATGCTGATATGTTTTCCATTTTAGTTGTTTTTTTAGTTTTAAAAAAAATTGAACTACTTCTAAGAAAATGTTTGATTAATGTCATGTTTATATGGAAATAGCTTTAAGTGAATATCATTCGGCGCATTTTGCTAAATCAATTTTGTTTCAACAGATACCTTGTTCTAGCAACTGACCTGTTTTATGCGTTTCAATTCTTCTTCTAGGCGAACCTTTTTTTCCCTTTTACATTTCATTTATGGAAATATTTGGGACTTTCAGTAAAATAAGTAGTTCCTCTGAAAATTTTGGTCATGCTGAAGATATAATTAAATCATGAATGTTCTTGGCTCAGTAATTGCTCATTTTCCTATATTGTATCTGGTGGCCTCTTTTGAATCTCTTACAAAAGTTAAAAAACTGAAAGTTTTTTGTCATGCTGGTGATATAATTTATACCATGAATATTCTTGGCTCAGTAATCGCTCAATTTCTATGGCCTCTTTTGAATCTCTTACAAAAGTTAAAAAACTGAAAGTTTTTTGTCATGCTGGTGATATAATTTATACCATGAATATTCTTGGCTCAGTAATCGCTCAATTTTCTATATTGTATCTGGTGGCTTCTTCTGAACCTCATCTAAGATTGACATTTATTTCAGTTGGAGAATAAAGAAATGTACATGCATATTTATCTGTTAATGTTGTTTCAATATGCAAAGAAAATTGATCTAATATTTCTTTTCAGCTTTTCTTTTCTTCATACGGTTAAGGCCATACAATTAGTTAAATTTGCCAGTTCTTGCTTTGTATCAGTTCATATGTGGCATGTCTTATAAAAGAAGGGTTGTTGGCTTACTGAACATGTTCCTCTTAGTAGTACAGACCCTAAAACGTATGAGAGGCTTTCCAATTGAACTTTATATCAGATGTCTTTTTCTGCAAGATTTTAAGCAGAGGAACATCGGATGTCTTAGTCTTTTTTGTTTCCATGCATGTAGTAATCATGTGAGGATTTAGAAATTTGTTCTTGAAGAAACAATGGGTCTTCAATCGTGCAACATTGGAGTAAATTGTCTCTTTCCATCTAACAATCGGCTCAAATCTAACTCGTTGCTAATTTTTTTCCTGCAAGAATTCTTCACTTATGTTGTCAGACCCTTGAAGTATCTGCCTTGTATCTTACTGTCATCACAGGGCCCTGAGATCCGCACTGGTTTCTTGAAGGATGGCAAACCTATCAAACTTAAGGAGGGACAAGAAATTACAATCACCACTGACTACAGCATCAAGGGCGATGAGAACATGATTTCTATGAGTTACAAAAAGCTCCCTGTAGATCTGAAGCCTGGAAATACTATATTGTGTTCTGATGGTACCATAACGTTGATTGTGTTGTCATGTGACCCAGAGGCCGGAACTGTGAAATGCCGTTGTCAGAACACAGCAACATTAGGTGAGAGGAAGAATGTCAATCTTCCAGGTGTTGTGGTCGATCTTCCCACATTAACAGAGAAAGATAAGGAAGATATCATGGGTTGGGGTGTTCCAAACAATATTGATATGATTGCTGTGTCATTTGTGCGCAAGGGATCAGATCTTGTTACTGTTCGACAATTTCTTGGTCCACATGCCAAACACATCAAGTTAATGTCGAAGGTCTGTATTTTCTTATCTGCTACATTATTTAAATTCCAAAAGCACACATGACACCACCAGGACTACCTAATTTTAGTATAAGCAATGGTACCACCATTTCCTGGAATTTTGACTTTGTCAGGTCACCGGGATGCCTATTTCTGTCTGATTTTTTGGGAGGTACTGATTACAAACTGAAATAAAGGCATATGTCTGGAATATAGTTGTCTGTATACATATGAAACATATACATATGCATACATTGGTTAATGTAGGAGTTCATTGAAGAGTGCTTGGATCAGGTTGATTTTGGAGTTTTGTCAAATTATCTTCTTGACTCTGCCCATTAAATCATCCTAAAATCAGTTTTGCAATATATTATCTTATTTTTTTCACAATTTGATTAATAGACTGATGTTAAAAAGTGTTTATTAGCTTGAATAACATATCATCATTTTGAAACCTCTAACAATGGATCTCTAACCCTAAAAGTTGGTCTTGTTGTTGCCATTAGTGTTTGTTTGAAATGACCTATGCATATTAAAATCTTAACAATGTACACCTTTAGTTTCCTTCTGCATGGATCTCCTTGAGCATTATTTTGAAGAGTCCCTGATGCTCAATCAATGAGCTTGTTTCCTTTAGAGATTTTCTTAATAGATAATTGCTGTTGACAAACCACAGTAATCTCTGTTTTCTGTTGTTATTTGTCTATGTAGGTTGAGAACCAGGAGGGTGTCATAAATTTTGATGAAATCTTGAGGGAAACAGACTCTTTCATGGTTGCTCGAGGTGATCTCGGAATGGAGATACCTGTTGAGAAAATTTTCCTTGCTCAAAAGATGATGATTTACAAATGCAACCTTGTTGGGAAGCCTGTCGTCACTGCCACCCAAATGCTTGAATCCATGATCAAATCCCCCCGCCCAACACGTGCTGAGGCTACAGATGTTGCAAATGCTGTTCTTGATGGCACAGACTGTGTCATGCTCAGTGGTGAAAGTGCAGCAGGTGCCTATCCTGAGTTGGCTGTGAAGATTATGGCTCGTATTTGTATTCAGGCTGAGTCCTCGCTAGACTACGAAGCAATTTTCAAGGAGATGATAAGATCTGCACCTCTTCCCATGAGCCCACTGGAAAGTCTTGCGTCATCAGCCGTCAGGACAGCCAACAAGGCTAAGGCCAAGTTAATTGTTGTCCTGACTCGTGGTGGCACTACAGCCAAATTGGTGGCCAAATATCGACCAAGTGTTCCAATTCTTTCAGTTGTTGTCCCTGTGCTGCTGACCACAGACTCATTCGATTGGTCTGTCAGTGATGAATCACCTGCAAGGCAAAGCCTCATTTATAGAGGACTGATACCTTTACTCGCTGAGGGTTCTGTCAAGGCTACAGATTCTGAGTCGACAGAGGTGATCCTTCAGGCTGCACTCAAGTCAGCAGTGGAGCAGAACCTATGTGAGCCAGGTGATGCTGTTGTTGCACTCCACCGCATTGGCGTTGCCTCTGTTATAAAGATCTGCATTGTGAAATGATTAGCAAATCAACCAGGCATGCCGCAATTCAAATTGCTGCTAATGGCTTCCTTTTCTGGTTTAAAATAACAGTATATTCCAAGCTCAGCCTTCTTTTTTGCAAGTTATTAGTATAATGAGCTGGTCATTGGAGAGACTCCAATTTTAAGCCAATTGTTCCATGTTTTATGATTTCCAAAAACCGTGCATTCCTCTGGCCTCAGGCTGGCCAATGCAGACAAACTTATACTCGTCTGTTTCTTGACATTATTTTTGGTAAACGTGATTGAGCAATGTTAAACATATTTGTTTCTGATCATTGGGGAGAGTAGGTTAAGCATGTATAAGAGTTATGCCTCAGTTATTTTTGGACATGTAAATTATCCTGGAATTCCGGGCTTGTTTTGCAGAGGAGGTTAACATTCAGTCTGTGCAGATGCTGTCACAAGCGGTATTTCAAGCTGATTAAGGGTGGGATTCATGTGGCTATGATATCTAAATTTGAGGTGAATAATGATGAAAGCTTAAGAGTGATGAGGTAGTAGAAAAAAAAAAAAATATATATATATATATATATATATATACTCATGTTGGAAATTCTCTTTTATTTTGAGGCTCTTGGAATTACTGAATCAGGTGAATAGAACAATCTGTCACAAAGCAAGAAATGAGCATGATTTCAATCTATCTTGCTTAATGCGGTGGACGTCTCTTTGACGGCGAGGATGATTCAACGAAGAGAATCCCAGCCATTCTGGGCCGTTGGATACCTCCGTCAATAAGTAGAAGGGGAGGTTTATGGCAGTGTTAGTGTCAACTACTTTATGTCGTGGCTTCGGGACCAACGCGGCTTGGTTCAGGTCCGAATGAGCGGGGATTTTGCTGGGAGGACTTCGGGATGGCTGAGGTTGCCGATTCCGGCGATGCTAACGCGACTTGGTCTCTTTTGTCTCTGGGAAGGGGGTTCCTCGCCTGGGTGCTCGGTGGGGGACCCCGTCTTCGTACCTGCACATAGGTCGGGTCGGGAGAGCTCGACCCAATCCCTCCGACGATCAAGTTAGGCAAAACAGAGAGGACTCCTTTTCGTGAGTGTTCGATCCCCCCTCCTCCTCCCCTTTCTTACTCAAGGGCGGGGTTTATATAGGGTGACTTACTGTGTCTGATGTGACTGTTTTGCAGCGTCTGACAGCGATGTTGGCGTGGCGTGAAGGATTGGGCCTGAGCAGAGCGTTAACGTGCCTCGGTCGGCGTTCTGGTCTGTTTTGACCAGGTTCTGCTGGGTCGATCGAGGCGTGAGGCGTCGTCAGGGGCAGTTGATGTCAGCTCGGGTCACATCGCCATTATTGCCCATATCACATTCCCCCCCCCCCCCCCCCCCCCCCTAGGAGCTATGCGTCGGCATTGTAAAGGGGGTCCGAGGCATGGCTTCAGCTTCATGAGGTTACCCCCGTCGGGCTATTTGTCGGCGTCGTGTCGAAGGATGGCTAAGGCGGGCAGGTCGGGCAGAGGTGGCCTCGGGCTGATCGTGCCGAGGGACACGGCTAAGGCGGGCAGGCCGCACAGAGGTAGCCTTGGGCAGATCGTGCCGAGGGACATGGCTCAGGCGGGCAGGCCGCGCAGAGGTGGCCTCGGGCAGATCGTGCCGAGGGACACGGCTCAGGCGGGCAGGCCGCGCAGAAGTGGCCTCGGACAGATCGTGCCGAGGGACACGGCTCAGGCGGGCAGGCCGCGCAGAGGTGGCCTCGGGCAGATCGTGCCGAGGGACATGGCTCAGGCGGGCAGGTCGCGCAGAGGTGGAACTTGTCCAGGACAGACATAGCGTACGTGGCGCAGGCGGATAAGACCTCTCCTGCCAGCGCAGGAGTCGAGGGGACAGTAACTTTTTTGAGGTCGCCTATTTTCGAGAACGGGAAGAAGAGCGCTCCGGCGCCTGTACCGTGCGCTAGGCGGTGGTCACGTCAGGACTCATTTATGGCAGGGCGTCGCTTGGTCTGCTCGATGGGACGTGCATAAGGTGAGGGTTGCACTCCGATTGGCCGCTTTTTGGCGAGATTTCGTCTATAAATGACGCGCAGTCGACTACCCACACGACTCCTTACATCTGTTGCGCTGCTTCCCCGGATCACATTGTTTCGTTCGACCCGGCCATCCTTCTTTCCTTCCCCAAGTTCGGTAAGGATGGTTTCTTCCTCCTCTTCGTCCCCACTTTCCTTGTCCCCTTCTTCCCGTAACATCGGCGGGCAAACACTACCGGCGAGCCCTTGAAGCCTTAATGTGGTCACACGATCTCGACTCCACCGTGAGCGAGTCGTCGCTTGGCTACCTCCGGGGACGCTTTGGTATCCCGGAGGATTTTACCCTCATTGCCCCTGAATCGAGGCAACGGGCATATGACCCCATTCCGAAGGGTTTCGCCCCAACCATAGACGCCCTTGAGGCAGGGTTATGCCTCCCTCTTCACCCTGTTATCAGTTCCTGCGTCTCGTGGTGGCGCGTCTCTCCGTCACAGATAGCGCCTAACTCTTGGCGATATTTGGTGGCGTTCCTAGGGGAGTGCCATTACGCTGGTATTACCCCAACCCGATCCCTCTTCCTTTCCTGCTTCCGACTTTCTAGGGGGTCTGGGGGTTACTACTTGTCCGCCCGACCGGGCTTCCGGGTTAGTGGGGCTCCTTCCAGCAATAAGGGGTGGAAGGGGCGCTTTTTCTATGTGTGCCGCTCGGAGGGCTGGAGCTTCGGGATCCGGTGGGCGGCGCGCATTATTGACAACACCGCCCCGATCCTGAATGACAAGGAGCACAATGACCTCCGACGACTTAAGGAGATTTTCCCAGCTTCTCGGGCCATCGGGCAAATGACCGAGGGGTGGCTGATTGATGCGGGCGTTAGCCCGGCGCCTCGAGGTATGCCCGTTAGTGGGTAGCGTTAGGATTTTTGGAAGGGTCGCGCTTTTTATCACCCTGACTGATATTGATGTTTACACGCAAAGATGGTGAATCTGGCTGCTGTGCGCGGTGGACGAGTTTCGTCGGTCACGGACCCCGGCCACAGGCCGAGCCTGGGTTCGACACGAGAGAGGCGCTGGTGAAGCTCGAGGCTGGTCGTCCCCGAAAGAAGGCGAAGACCTGCGGCTTGAAAAAATTGAACGTGCCGATGACTCAGTCGGAGGGAAGAGTCTCCAAAGAAGCGGGACGCGGCCGGCGACGGAACCTCAATTGTAGCGAGGCGGGGCCGAGCAGGGAGGTGACGGGGAAGGCGCCTCAGGAACCCTCCATCCGCGACTTATGTCGCCTCCCTGCAGGAACGCCGGGCGAGCCTTACCAAGCCCGGGCGGTGGGCGAACTCCCGGAGGGTCAACCCTCCGACCCGCTGGCCACCCGGTGGGGCGAGCTGACCCGAGGGGATCGGGTATGGTCCGACGGGGAGTCGACGGCCTTGTTCGCCAGAGGAGGACTCCACCCTGACATGGCCAAGGAGATGTACATCATGCCTTCCGACATTCTGCTCGAGAAGGCTACTAAGTCGTTGCTGTGGGTAAGTGGTTCGTTCCTAGGTCGCCTTTGTGCCCGAAGGGTTTTTGTACTGACCTTTCTTCCTTGTAGGGGCACCACTACGTCACGGCTTTGATGGATCGAGCCCGCAATGCGGGTCGCGCCCTTGGCGTTTTGGTCGACCGGAACACTGAACTGCGCAAATAGATCGAGGAGGTGCGCGTTGGGGCGAGCCCAGAGGCGATCGCTGCGGCCGAGCAGCATGCCACGAATCTGGAGGCGGAGGTCACGAAGCTCAGGTCGGAGATAAAGGTCGTCGAGTAGCGCACCTCGGACCTAGAAGTGGAGACGACCCGTCTAAAGGCCGAGGTGAAGGCGGCGGGGGAGCAAAATAAAGAGCTCCAGGCGCTGGTGAGGATGACTCAGACCGAGACTCGCCTGGCGAGGAAAGAGGCGGCTTCCCTCCAACAAAAACTGGAGGAGGCGCTTGCCAAGGCGAAGAGGGCTTCCGAAGCTCTGGCTGCCGAGGCGGATCAGCGGCCGGAGAAAGACAAGAAGCTGATTGAGGACTATAAAAGTTCTTCGGGCTTTCAGCTCGGCCTAATCCGGTCGGGGCAGGTTACCTATGAATATGAGTACCGGATTGCCCTGGCCCAATTCAAGGCCCGCCATCCTGGCTTGGGGGTCGTGGAAGACCCCTTTGCCTCCTGCCTCGAGGACTCGTCTGTCGACATGCCAAACGAGGTCCCCTTTGATGATAGTGCCGAAGCTCCCAAAATGTAAGGGCTTGGCTTGTAATTCGTCCAATCTTGTAACCAATTTTTCCTTTGAATAAAAGCTTTGTTCAGATTTCCGTCTCTTTCTATTACACGAAGAATCTTCTGAGGTTTTGCACGTTCCATGTCCTCAGCAAGGGGCGTCCTTGCATAGTTTCGAGTCGATATGCTCTAGCTCCGACGATGCCAACGACCCTATAAGGTCCCTCCTAGCCAGGGGCTAGCTTTCCGCGTGCTCGTGTAGGATCGCTGATCTCGGCTCTGCATAAAACCAAATCACCTAGCTTGATTGGTCGTGGTCGCACCTTCCGATTGTAATTTCTAGCCACAGCTCTCTTGTAGGAGAGAGCTTTTAAGTGCACGTCGGCACGGCGCTCCTCGAGCAGGTCGAGGTTGGCTCGTAGGCCCTGAGTCGAAGTCTCTTCTTCATAGTTTTCCATCCGAATTGTGGGGAAAACCACTTCCGACGGAAGGACTGCCTCGGTTTCGAACACAAGGCTGTAGGGGGACTCCCTGTCACGGTTTTAGGAGTGGTCCGCAAGGACCACAAAATACTTGGGAGCTTGTCCACCCAAGCCGATCGGGCTATAGACATCCTTTTCCTGAGTCCGTCCAGAATGGAGCGGTTGGTCACTTCTGCTAAACCATTTGTTTGGGGGTGTGCCACCGAGCTGAACCTCGACTGAATCCTGTATTTCATACAGAATTGTCGAAATTGTGCGCTGGCGAACTGGGTCCCATTGTCGTTGATGATGGTCTTTAGCAGGCCAAACCGAGTCAAAATGTTTCTCCACACGAATTTTTCCACCTGATGTTCCGTGATTGTCGCCAGCGGCTCGGCCTCAACCCATTTTGTAAAGTAGTCTACCCCTACGACGAGATACTTCCGTTGTCCCGAGGCCGGTGGGAAGGGGCCAAGGAGGTCCAATCCCCACTGCGCGAATGGCCACGTGCAGTCAATAGGAGCAAGCGGAACTGCAGGCTGTCGGGGGGTTCGTGCATGCCTCTGACAAGGGTCGCATCGTCGTACGTAATCCATCACGTCCCGTGACATGGTGGACCAATAGTACCCCAGGCGAAGGATCTTGTGCGCCAAGGCTCGCCCAGCGACGTGCCCACCGCAAATCCCTTCGTGGACCTCGGCCAAGACCGAGCGAGCCTCTTCCGGCTCGAGACACCGTAAGAGGGGACGTGAGAAGGACCTCTTATAGAGACGTCCGTTTACCTCAGAGTACCATGCCTCCACGCGGCGTATGCGCCGGGCCGAGGCCTCGTCGGCCGGGAGAGTACCGTCTCGCTTGAAGCGCAACATCTCCTGTAACCACGTAACCGAAGCGCCTGCCGAAGACACAACCGACATCGAGATGGCGCGGGAAGTTAGTTCCTCAATCTCGGGTTGGGCCTCAGAACTTGACCTTGAGGCCAGCTTGGCCAGCTCATCAGCACACTGGTTTTGATTCCTCGGGACCCTAGATATTGTAACACGGGAGAAGCCAGCGGTCAGATTTTTTACCTCTGCCAGGTACTTCGCCATGGTTGGCTCTTTGGCTTTGTATCCCCCGCCTAGTTATTCGGCCACTAACTGGGAATCGGTGATGGCGTGTATGGCGTTGACCTGCATCTCGAGAGCCAGCTTGAGTCCCGCCAAGAGCGCATCGTACCCGACCTCATTGTTGGTGGCCTGGAAGCTGAAGTGCAGGGAGTGCTCGAATGATCGTACATCGGGGGCTGTCAAAACCATGCCCGCACTGGCGCCCTTCAACCCAGCCGACCCGTCCACGTGCAAGGTCCACACCTCCTTCTCCCGATCGGAGTTCTCACCCTCAATCGGAGTGAGCTCTGAGATGAAGTCGGCCATTTACTGGGCTTTGATGGTGGTTCTTGGGACATATAATATGTCAAATTCACTGAGCTCTACCGACCATTTGAGGAGGCGACCTGCAACGTCAAACTTAGATAAAACCTGTCGGAGCGGTTGGTCGGTGATTACCTCAATCGGGTGAGCCTGGAAGTATGGGCGGAGCCTTTGCACCGTTAATACGAGTGCCAAGACAAGCCTTTCGATCGGTGGGTACCGCTCCTTGGGTCCATTAAGGACGTGGCTGACGTAGTAGACCGGGAGTTGCTCTCTGACGGCTTCTTTTGTTAAGACGGAGCTAACAACATGCTGGGAGGCGGCTAGGTAGACCCTGAGCTTCTCTCCCGATGAGACTGAGGCAAGGCGGGGAAGGTTGGCAAGATGCTGCTTCACGTGAGCGAAGGCTACTTCGCATGCCTCAGTCCACTGAAAGTTCCTCGGGTCCTTCAAGGCCCGGAAGAAGGGGAGGCAACGATCGCCCGACCGGGATAGGAACCTAGACAGGGCGACGAGCCTCCTGTTCAGCCGTTGCACTTCTCTAATCGTCCGGGGGGCTTGCATACCAATGATCGCCTGGACCTTTTCTGGGTTAGCATCAATTCCCCTCTCGTGCATGATAAACCCAAGAAATCTTCCCGAGTTGACACCAAAAGCGCACTTGGCTGAGTTAAGACGCAGGTCGTATCTTCGCAACGTATCAAACGTTTCGGCCAGGTCGGCTAGGTGATCCGCCGCTATACGGCTCTTTACTATCATGTCATTGACATAGATCTCCATGTTCTGCCCTATATGTTGGGTGAACATCCTGTTTACGGCTCTCTGATATGTGGCCCCTGCGTTCTTGAGTCTGAACGGCATGACCTTGTAACAATATACCCCTTGGTCAGTGAGGAAGGCGGTGTGTTCCTGGTCTTCGGGTGCCATTCTAATTTGATTGTAGCCGGAGAAGGCGTCCATTAACGAAAGGCGAGCATACCTGGCGGTCGCGTCGACCAACTGGTCGATCCTCGGGAGGTGGTAACAGTCCTTCGGGCATGCACGATTGAGACTGGTTTAATCAACACACATCCGCCAGCTCCCATTATGTTTCTTTACTAGGACCACATTGGACAGCCATTTCGGATATTGAACTTCCTCTATAAACCTTGCTGCCCGAAGTCGTTCCACCTCCTCGCGGATGGCCAATTGCCGATCGGGGGCATGCCACCGGGGCTTCTGTTTCACTGGTCGAATAGTGGGCACTATATTCAAATGATGCTGGGCAATCTTCGGGTCGACGCCCATCACGTCGGAGGGCGACCATGCGAAGACGTCGGCGTTCTCCTGGATGAAGCCAACGAGTTGCTCCCGTTCTCGATCGGGAAGTTCCGACCCGATCCTAATAGATTGGTCGGGTCGATCCTTAGTTAGTGGGATGTCGTGAGTAGGCGTCATCGGCTCGGGGTGTGGGGTTGACTTCTTCATTTCCCTGGAATCGCCGAGGGGTTGCTCAATTCTTGCCCTTTTGCATTGGGAGACTGCTACCAAGTAGCAATGCCTGGACTCACGGGGGCTTCCCAAGACCTCGCCGGCCCCATAGCGGGTCGGGAATTTCACAATTTGGTGGTAGGTGGAGACGACGACCTTGATTTTGTTGAGGGTCGGTCGACCGAGGATTGCATTGTACGCGGCGGGGAGGTCGACCACTAAGAAGGTGGACATGACCGTCTTGGATCTCGGCGTGGTTCCCAAAGTTATTGGTAGAGTAGTCGCTCCTATCGGCGAGATCGAGTTGCTAGTGAAGCTGGTAAGTGCCGAATGCGTCGGTGCTAGGGCTTCCTTCGCTAGCCCGAGCTTTTGGAAAGCATCCCAGTAGAGTACGTCGGCCAAGCTCCCGGTGTCGATCATGACCCTTCTCATCTGAGCATTGGCGAGCCTAGCCGTGATCACAAGCGCATCATTGTGCTCGGGTTGCTCGACTCCACTGCGGGGGAACGTGACCTCGGGCCCGAGGGCAGGCCCGGGGGCGTCGGCTCGAACGGAGCGGACATATGCCTTTCTTCCAGACATGCTGTCTCCCCCAACCGCCGGGCTGCCCACGATCACGTTGATCAGGCGCTCGACGGGACCCTCCGAGCGGGGGGAAAGCTCATCACCTTGCTAGGGGTTCCAATTGAGGTGCCCTTTCCGAATGAGCTCCTCGATCTGCCGCTTCAACTCACGACACTCCTCGATGTCGTGCCCATGCTGCCTATAGAAACGACAGTACTTCGATCGATTTGCAAGTTCCCGTGGGTTTCTCATTGGAGCGGGGTCCCTACGCAACCCTTTGTCTCTTATCTGGAGGAATATCTCCGTTTGAGACGGGCCCAAAGAGGGTAATTGCGATGTCGACACTGACGAGCCAGGCCGCTCGGATCTGCGCCTCAGTGCAGCAGGCTGTCGCTCACGGGATGGCTCTGATCTAGTCCTCTTATGGTCCTCTCGTTTCCTGGCCATCCAGACCTCTGCTGCAACGAACTGGGTGGCACGCTAGAGCATCTCGAGGAGCGCGGTGGGGGGTCGTTCCACCAGCGACCAGAAGAATCGGGAGGGTCGCAAGCCTGCCATGAACGCCTGCATCAACAGAAAAAAAAAAAAAAAAAAAAAAAAAAAAAAAAAAAAAAAAAAAAAAAAAAAAAAAAAAAAAAAAAAAAAAAAAAAAAAAAAAAAAAAAAAAAAAAAAAAAAAAAAAAAAAAAAAAAAAAAAAAAAAAAAAAAAAAAAAAAAAAAAAAAAAAAAAAAAAAAAAAAAAAAAAAAAAAAAAAAAAAAAAAAAAAAAAAAAAAAAAAAAAAAAAAAAAAAAAAAAAAAAAAAAAAAAAAAAAAAAAAAAAAAAAAAAAAAAAAAAAAAAAAAAAAAAAAAAAAAAAAAAAAAAAAAAAAAAAAAAAAAAAAAAAAAAAAAAAAAAAAAAAAAAAAAAAAAAAAAAAAAAAAAAAAAAAAAAAAAAAAAAAAAAAAAAAAAAAAAAAAAAAAAAAAAAAAAAAAAAAAAAAAAAAAAAAAAAAAAAAAAAAAAAAAAAAAAAAAAAAAAAAAAAAAAAAAAAAAAAAAAAAAAAAAAAAAAAAAAAAAAAAAAAAAAAAAAAAAACCGGGTTCGCCCTTTGATCCGCGGACCTCTTACTGCACTTCGTCGAGCCGTTGACTAACGAAGCGTAACTGGGCTCGGAGAGAATCCGTCGAATCCAAAGATAACGCCTCAGGCTCCGTGCAGATCCTCGGGAGCATTGTCATTCGATCCCCAAGCGGGGTCGGACGGGCCCGAGGGGAAGTCGGTTCCTCTGGGGGTACCGCGTGATCCTGAGCTGGCGGCTCCTGACGCCGCAGTGGTTGGATCACAAGTGTTTGCTCCGGACGAGCGACGAGCGGGATAAGGGTTTGTACCATACCCGTCAACGCTCGAACTTGTAGAGCGAGATCTTGAAAAGCCTCAGACAACATGGGCGACGGGTCGGTTGGGAGTCCCGCTGGTGGGGATAAGCCTGGGTCGTTGAATAACCACCAATAACGCTCGGAGGTCGCGGTGGGCAGCTCGTCTCTAGGTTCATCCCGCGAGGGGTGTTCTCCCAGAACCACTCTTGGGTACGGCCCCTCAAGCGCGGATCCATCCAAGTCGATCTGTTGATCCCTTGACATTCGGGCTCTCCTTCTAGCGCCAATATGTTAGTGTCAACTACTTTATGCCGTGGCCTCGGGGCCAACGCGGCTTGGTTCAGGTCCGAATGAGCGGGGATTTTGCTGGGAGGACTTCGGGATGGCTAAGGTTGCCGGCTCCGACGAAGCTAACGCGGCTTGGTCTCTTTTGTCTCTGGGAAGGGGGTTCCTCGCCTGGGTGCTCGGTGGGGGACCCCGTTTTCGTACCTGCACACAGGTCGGGTCGGGAGAGCTCGACCCGACCCCTCCGACGATCAAGTTAGGCAAAACAGAGAGGACTCCTTTTCGTGAGTGTTCGATCCCCCCCTTCTCCTCCCCTTTCTTACTCAAGGGCGGGGTTTATATAGGGTGACTTACTGTGTCTGATGTGATTGTTTTGCAACGTCTGACAGCGATGTTGGCGTGGCGTGAAGGATTGGGCTTAAGCAGGGCATTACTGTGCCTCGGTCGGCGTTCTGATCCATTTTGACCAGGTTCTGCTGGGTCGATCGAGGCGTGAGGCATCGTCAGGGGCAGGTGACGTCAGCTCGGGTCATATCGCCATTATCGTCAGGGGCAGGTTATAAGCTCATGCATGGCCACGAGACGAGCACCGGCGGGAGAGTAGTTGAAGCCAAATCCAATGGATGGGTATTCCTTATATTTCACTTAAGCGGGTCGGCTGATCCAATCCACTGCGTCCCCACGACCTTGACGGGTGGACGGAGATCTTGACCCGAACTTGTTAAACCGAGCCATACCGGGTCTGAGATGGTTTAACCCGATACGTTTTGGAGTCGAAGGTCCCCCAGCTCGGTCGTTGTAGGTGCCTAAGAGTTCGAGGGGGAGTCGGTTCGTTACCTTAAAGAAAGCTCGTCCTGAACCCGCTGCCGGTCGAAATCGCTGGCGATTCTTCTCCTTTTCTACCTTAAAGAAAGCTCGGTCGAAATCGTTACCTTAAAGAAAGCTCGTCCTGGGGTTTGGATCTTTTCTACCTTTCTTGAACGATTCTTCTCCTTTTTCTTTCAATGAACAAGATCTTGGTGCTAATTTTAGCAGCGATTGGGCGTTCTTGTAGAGGATATTGGGTTTTCGAGGATTCGGTTCCGGAGTCACGGTTTGGATCTTGTTCGCCATCGAAGCAGCCATCTCGTCTTCTTGTTGCGTCTCCTGGAATCTCCCGTTCCTCTATGACTGTGAGCTCCTCGTCGATCGATCCTTCTGTGCTTTTCTTATACGTCGTTTGTTCGTTATTGTCGGTCTCTTTTTCGTTTTGATTCATTAGTTCGTAATAAGGTCCCCTGTCGGTCATCGGCCATCCCGATCCCGATGACGAAAGGATGTGAGTCCTAGTTCTTGATTACATTATTAGTATCTTTCCGGCCATGCCAATAATTTGCTCTATGTTGGGTTGAGATCTGGATGTGGTTTTAAAGAAAAAGAGAAGAAACACAAATTTGCTTGGAATTTTGCCTGTCGTTAATCTACAATTTCAAGAAAGACGATGTTTGACGTGGCTTTTCTTCTGAGACTTGTAGGTTTTAGGTAGTATGTTCATTTGGATTTAAGCCAAATAATAAACCGGGCTTATAGATGCTGAAAGTGTAGAGCACACAAGACAGTCATCAGTAAAATGACCTTCTGTTCCTGAAAATACTCCAGGTCTTTAAGGATTTAATAATTCTAAAATCATATGGCACATCTTGATGATCAGGTGTCTTCCTAGTAGTAAGATGGGACAGAGATAATATTGCTGGCATAATATCATTTCTCCTTTCTCCTTGTGCTAAGAAAAGTCATCTGTCAAATACACCTTCTGTTTCTGAAAACTTGCACGTTTGAAAAATGGAACTAATTAATTAGTTACTTTTAATATTTCGGTCTTTATGTTTTAAAAAATTAGATTGACATCCCTGGAAAGTAAAATATCTAAATTCATTTACCCTAACGTTGTCGTCAGTTTTACTAACATAAATATGAAAATAAATGATAAAAAGATAATTTTAATATTTCAGTTGATGATGACGGATGATGACAATGCTGGAGCCATGGGTGACTGTTGTGGATGAGGAGAACGATGTCGAGATGTGAAAGCTACTCTGCATCGATGGTCGTTTTGTCGCTCAACAACTGTGTCAACACCGATACAATCATCGAGCAACAAAAGGCCTATCGATGTAAATATCGAGCGACGTCGCTCTACAATTGCGTCGACATCAACAAAGTTGTTGAACGATGAAATGATCGTCGATGCAAATGTCGTAGCGGCGCTGCTCTACATCTGCATCAACATTGACGTAATTGTCGAGTGACAAAAGGACTATTGATGTAGATGTCAAGCGACGTCGCTCTGTGTCAGCGTCGACACCAACGTAGATGTAGAGCAACTCTCATTTTTTGTCGTCGTTTTCCTTATCCACAATAGTCACTCACAACCTCCAACGGTGTCATCGTCTGCCACCACCGATACTGTCACTACCAACTGGAACGCTAAAATCATCTTTTGGTCTTTTGTTTTTATCTTTCGGTTGGTAAAATCGATGACATGAGAGTAAATGAATCTAGATATTTTACTTTCATAATTATAGGGATACTAATGTAAGTTTTTAAAGTGTAGGAATTGAAATGCTAAGATTGCTAACTACATCAGATGAGGTAATATGTAATTAGCCCGAGAAAATACTTCAAGTTTTTAACGAATTAATAATTCTATAATCATATGGCACATATTGATGATCACATGTCTAGTAAGATGAGACACAGATAATATTGCTGACATGATATCATTTCTCCTGTTTAAGAAATAGAATTACTTTTTCATGAGCCGATATTCATTTGAAATTAAGCCAAATAATAAACTAGGCTTTTAGATGCTGAAATTGTATAGCACACAAGAAAGTCAATCTGTCAAATGACCTTCTGTTCCTGAAAACTTACACGTGAGAAAATGCCCCAGGTTTTTAATGATTTAATAATTCTAAAATCATATGGCACATCATCATTATGTGTCTTCCTGCTAGTAACATGAAACGCAGACAATATTGCTGGCATAATATCATGTCTCCTTATGTTTAAGAATTTTTTTTTGACAGAATTACCTTCTCATGAGTTGTTATGTTGTGACTCTGGTAATCATTGTATGTATTTCATCTGAATTTAGGTTTAAACATTGAAATTTATAAGGAGAGACAATGAAAAAAAAGTAACAAATTGTTGTGTATATAATTTTGGTTGATGTTAAATTAGAATTTGATTGTTTGAAATGTGAAAATCATGGCCGCAAAAGAGGTTCAGTAGGACTTTTGACTTTGTTGTTATTATTGTTGTTGTAGTATTGTTTGACATGTGAAGAGGTTCGGTATAACAAATAAATTGAATATATTTTTATTAAATAATAATAATACAAAATAATTAATTTTATTTGAAGAAATTTATATAAACTAAAAACCATATATGCTACAAAGAAATCAATTATGTAGGAATATAATCATATACATAATTTTATAAAATTTTTAAATATCTAAAAGCCTTCTCTCTCTACATATACAATAACAATAAAATCGTAACTCCCAATTATTTGGAATCGATTATATAGATTTTTTATTCTCATTGAGATTTGTAAAAAGTCATATGTTTAGTTGAGACTTCAATTTTTATATATAGTTTCTATAAAGCTTTTTTAAGGTCTTCCTCTATCTCTTTTCGTACAATTAATATTAATTATTTTACCTCTTCTAACTATCATATTCGAATGTCTCTTAAGCATATGCTCATATCATCTTAAACGATTTTCTCTCATTTTTTCCTCTATCAAAACGATACCTAGTTGTTCACAAATAAAAGTATTTCTTTTTCTATCTTTTCTGGTAACTCTACACATCCATCTCAACATTCTCATCTCGGCACCACAAACTTTTTGTATATGTTATTTCTTAAGTACCTAATACTCAGATCTATAAAGCATTATTGGTCTCAGTTATCTTATAATTTTTTTTAATCTTAAATATTTCCGATGATCATACAAGACTCTCTGATACCCCTCATCATTTTAATCATGTTATTTTTTACTCTATGAATAATAATTTTATCGATCTCTTCATCTTGTTGAATAATTAATCTAAGAGACCTAAAGATTTTACTTAAAAGACTTCTTATTCATTTAATTTATCGATCTCTTCATCTTTTCTAGAATCACTAAGATTATATTTTATATATTTAGTTTTAGTTTTACATAATATAAAACCTTTACTTTCTAAGACTTACCTCCATATCTAAAGCTTATAATTATCTCCACTTAAGCTCTTATTAACTAAGATAATATAATCAACAAATACAATACATCATGAAGGTCTATCAATATAAGTGATTAGTAAATTATCCATTATCAATATGTAAGTGACTAGTAAGTTCATTCATTATCAATATGAAAAGATAAGAGCTTAATTCAAATCCTTAATATAATTTCATGTTAATAGGAAACTCACTAGACAAACAAACTTCCTATAATTCCTATAATTTTGATTTATGCTAGGTGTATATGATATAGAGCTTATACTATGTGTATCAGAGTCTCACAAACCATATTATATAGGACCCCACTATCCAAACCTTGTATTCATACTCCAATATCTTTCTTGCATGTCTTCAAATTTTGTTTGGATCTCTACTTTTATATGTAGCTTTCAAAATTTTAGTAATGCATCAGTTGCTTGACCTGCCAAAACTATATATTCATTACAAAATTTGATCCATTTATTGTTTTCATGTAATGCATGTAGGGGCTACCTATGGAAAAAGCTCAAAGCACCAGAAGTTTCAAGAAGATTCCTCAAACTATGAAAACTTCGGTTTTTGGTTCATATAGGCCTACAAATGTATGATTATTGATCATTTCCTCTTCATGTGAGTCGCTGAGCATTGTTTATAACCATTGGGATACATGAATACTTGTTTTACGTAGGTAGGAATTGTTATATCAGTAGAAGCCTTCCTAGTTAGAGTTGTCAGATACGCTGTGCGTGTGTGTGAACGTATGCATGCCGCACATGCCTGCGCTCGTACTTGGTGATTATGATTGGCTGAGTTTACAATTTCTGTTCGTCAGATGCCATTCTTTGTTGGCATCAAAGCCACGTGCGTGTCTAAATATTGATTTATAGTTTGGTTGCGGAAGTTGTTTTCTCCGTTTTGTCCAACTTCAACCGCAACCACTTCACCTTGCAGGAGAGAGAGAGAGAGAGCACCATAACTCTGACCAGAATCCTCACAGGACACCCCGTCGATACAACTTATTGGTACCATTCAGCCAGCCCCACAACATCCAAGAAGAACTAAATACTGCAAGCAGTAAATACATATTATGATTCGTGAAAATAACAACAGCGCCCATCACCTAGAAGAACTTGTCGAGAAAAAGAGTATTAGCCCTTCACCAAAATTGTCCATCAAAAAGTACAAGATACATACCAACTTTGTTCCTGGCCCTTCATATGCCCCGGTGAGTTCCACCATGTACCCCGTTTCGGCATATATATATAAGCATATTTGGAGCCACAGTTGGTACCAAACTAGAATTTAAAATCTTTCTTCTTTGATTTCCCTTCTTTCTCCTTGCGCTTCCTCTTATTTGCAGCCTGCTGTAGTAGTTAAAAGGGACCCAAAAGATAGACAAAACCCCTCCAAATATCACTAACTCAAAAACTTATCATGATGCACAAGAACCAGATTATGAAAAGTAGTACGATACAAACCTCTGCAACCATGTCACTGAAGTCCTCCTTCTGGTTCCGCAACTTCTCCTCTTCCCGTGCTTCTTCATACCTGTGATGATACCACCAATTATAATTTAATTTCCAACCAGGTGAAGAACACCCACTTTATGAACCAACGTGTATGCTTTCTCTTACTTGGCCGCCAAAACGTCATCCATAACTTCCAGTTCCTCAGGCTGTATTGTGACATCCACTTTGTCCGACTTTTGACCTCGTAGAAGATCAACCTATGGAAGGTGATAAACAAAACAACAAAGCTAAGGCAAAACAGACCAGCAGCATCCCCAATTAAAAGCCAAATGATACAATCTTAATTAAAATTCAATTAGCATAACCACTGCCAATTAATACGTATTCACATAAAAAGCTTCTCACCCTCTTAGCACCCGTCTTCTCCTGTGCCCCAAGCACATACCTGTTCAAGGAACAAAAAAAAGCAAGACCAACACCAAAGTCACATATGCTGCTCTCGAATTATAATATATTTATTACCAACCTGAAAAGATGACAAGGATAAAACTACTTACGTGTGAGCCGTTCCAAGCAGTGTCCCAGGAGCAATCCTTTCTTCTTTCTCCTCCAAAACCTTCAGATAACAAAGAAGCAGCGTTACAAACTTGACAGCTCAATAAATGAACAACTAAATGCACAATCCATAGCAAGCCTAGGCTGGTAACAGGCTGGCCAACAGGCCTATTTAGGCCTCGTTTTGGTCCACTTTATGCCCATTACCAGCATGGAGGACAGCCTAGAACTGCCTTGATGTCACATTAAACAAAATTTAAATTTATTTACTTGATATAAGGGTTTCTCAGGCTCCTTCCTTTGCTGCTTCCGAAGGTCGATAACATCAGGTGTCTCAACACCGGTAGGAGTGCTGAACAATGAAGCAGTGATTTAAGAAGATGCACAACTGGAGTTATGAACCAGGGATAAATTTCAAAAGGAAAAAAAAAAAAGAAGCAGCGAAAATAACCTAGAAAGGCTGTCCACAGATTGCATGCCAGCTTCCAGTTCCTCCTCTTCCATCTCTTCTTCTTCTTCTTCTTCTTCATCCATTTCCTCCTCCTCCTCTTCCTCCAAGTCTCCCCAATGCTTGCTCCGATCAACTGGCTCTTCCTAACATCCAACATAAAGGTCTAATAAGGTAACAATGCACAAGCATCAAAGAAACTCTAAAAACACGGTGAATGGTTTTTTTCAAAAGGAAAAAAAAAGAAGCAGCGAAAATAACCTAGAAAGGCTGTCCACAGATTGCATGCCAGCTTCCAGTTCCTCCTCTTCCATCTCTTCTTCTTCTTCTTCTTCTTCATCCATTTCCTCCTCCTCCTCCTCTTCCTCCAAGTCTCCCCAATGCTTGCTCCGATCAACTGGCTCTTCCTAACATCCAACATAAAGGTCTAATAAGGTAACAATGCACAAGCATCAAAGAAACTCTAAAAACACGGTGAATGGTTTTTATTTCTCAAAAATAATATAAAAAACTACTTGGTAAAAGAATACAGTAGTAATAATATTAAACCTCCAATACTTAAGTTGCATAAATACATCAAACGTATACCGCCTAATACATCTCGTAATGGGATCTTTCTGTTTCATGGAAGAAAAAAAAAAAAGAACAGGGACACTGACATACCTCATAATTGAGTTGTTCTTGTTGTTGAACCCCAAAAACATCACCATATAATGGACGCCCATACTAACAATTAAACAAGAGAGGTCATTTCAAAAAGGGAAAAGAGATCATGCAATATAATTCATGAGATGCAGGAAAAAAAATCACAATCACGAACAGAGGCAAACATACTTCGTCCACAGGGGGTTTGCCCCAACCACCAGGATGATAGCCAAAACTAGCTCCAGGAGGAATAGGTGCATTTAAACCAGGAATTTTCAATTGTGGATAGGAGGGTGGCGGGCCATACCTCTGTTCAATAACAGTTCGTAAGTATATATTGAAGAATGAAGGCAAGAACTAGTGGGAGCAGTAAGAGTTAAGTTACCTGCATATTAATCAGCCATGGAGGTGGTGCACCATCAGGCATACCAAGTGCCTCTTTCAGGTCCCGTGACAACATGCCTGGCTTCATTTCCCTAAGCTTGACCTATGCAATTATAAAGAAACAAAAAAGGGCTAATTCTACCATATGTGGAACAATCAAGACAAGTGGAATGCCATATGTTTAGAAACGAATACTATTAAGGTCTTTACCAACAGCAACAAGGATTCATCAAAAGACTATACCCAAGAAAACCAAATACAAAATATTCTTATTAACTGTTCACAATTACAGATGTGCCTAAAACATAGAAATGTACTCAATATTTATTTTTAGGTGATATAAGTAAATCAGAAAAATAACATCTCTCGAGGTAAGGCTGTATATATTACCCCCGGCTGAATCACACATTCACGACAACCTGATGCATTATGACACTCTTTAAGGAGCTAGAAGTTTGTCAACTTGGATCAGAAAGTTGAAATTGCACCTTTCAGTACCATGTTAAGTGAAATGCTCATTAGATTAAAAAAACACTATCCTCGAAAATGTGAATATGATCATCTATTATTGAATCTAAAACTTTCTCAGCAAGTGAAGCCAACAACCAAGAAACAAACATCGCGAAATGGTCGAGGCAACTATTAACTCTAGTAAAAGACACAAACAGGTGCAATGTATAAGCTCAAATAACCACATAAATGACAGCTAACTGCAGTTAAAAGTACCTCAAACTCTTTTCCCTCGAAATAGAGATCACCATGTGTCGTTAACTTTGGTTTAGTCTGATACTTGAAGAAGGCATCATGCAGGACCTGCAAAAAGGGGAAAACAAAAAGGGGTCAGCGTTCTACCAACTAAAAAAAGGCTAGGAAGATCTGTTCACATAGCTTAAGGAGCAACATGAGTTGCCCGATAACAAAAATGAGACCAATGACAAGATGTTTAGAGCCTATTGTTTGTAGAAACTACAGCAGGAGAGTAACCATGGGCCAAAAATCAATACCAAGAAAATTTTAGGATCTCATACACAAGATTCTCGAATCTCAAGCACATTCATAATAGAACCATAGAAATATCATGGTAAATTAGTCGATAAAATAATTAGATAATTTACCTCCATGAATGGCATAATGGTAATGCTTAAGTGACAAAGTAAATAAACCAGAAAACAATAAACAAAACCAACCTGATAGTCTATGTCCATCTTTCCCATCTTTGGTTGCATGCGTTCACGCTGCTTCTGTTTCAGCTTCTTGCTGTCCTCTTTTTCTATATATGCCTAAAATATTGATAATACAAGAAAAAATTAAACAAAGGATGGCTCAACAACTTCAACAAGAACAATGACATTCCAAATATTCAATCTAAAACTAATATAAGCCTTCCAACTGATTCCCAATAATCTCTCTTAACCCCACAGCTGAAGGGCTCCATAAAAAAAAGGAATCAAGGAAAGCAAGCGCTTATTACAACAAGCAATCTGCATTTTTCATGGTTGAGTTTCTCATTACCTGTCTTATTTTTTCAATTCCTGTTGCAGCAATGAAATCGGGAAGTTGAAAAGGCTGTTTCTCAATGCCTCGTTTTCCCTGTGATAATCAAAGCCAAAACAAATAAGCTCTGGATACCTATTGAATCTCTAAGAAGCTACAACTTGGTTCTAATAAGAAAAACAGGTACTTCTGAATCTTAAGGTGGAGTAACATCTCAAAAAATATGAAAAGATGATAAAAAAAACAGTTCAGTCTGGTTTTGATGAATAATGATTTTAACTCTTAATGTAAATTAGAGCTTGATTTCAAACAAATTTGGGTGTCACACAGATAACTAGTTACTTCAAACATATATTCCAATTCATACCCATATTATTTTGTAATAAGAACACATCATATTTCTCGTAATAAGACCAGCATGTGTCTAACAATGCCCCACCAACATAAAAACCCTAGATCCCTAAGAAATAATACCATAACGTCCTGCTTCCATTGTAGTAACAGTTATATCCCAGCAATAATAACATGTGTTAAGTGGGATGGAACCTTTTTCAAATTTATAATTCCTCACCTCCTTATGCAAAACTAGGAGAATTATATTCCCACATGCACAATATGTATACAAAAATATCCATCAAATTCATGCAAAATATTATAACTCACCTGTAAAAACTTCCGCTTTTGGCACCAATGCCTTGGAACAGGTACCGTATTGCGATATGACTTAAGAAAAACAAGAATCTTCGGATCTGCAGCTGTTGCATCCCATACCTTGCAGATTAAATCAGAAGTTAATCAAAAAGAACAGTCCTTCAAAGAACTTATGCATGGTAGATTCATAAAACCAGATGACAGATACGATTGGAAATCCACATTCCAACTAAGGTCAAAATTTTCTTCATTTCAGCTACTTTTGTTACCCAGGATGAACTAGAAATTGACGAGCATCAATGTAATTTATTCCCACTTCATCCCTGTATTAGATTAGAAAGTCTCCAGTACAGTGATTTCAAAAAGCACTCGAGCGCTCGCCTAAGAGCTTAGGCGAGGCAAGGCGAGGCCCAAGCACCACATTTAACGTCCAAGCAGCGCGCTTCAAAGAGGCGCCGCTTGGGTGCTCGCCCGAGCCCAAATCCCAGTATTAGATAGAAAGTTTCCAGTATGGTGATTTCAAAAAGCGCTCGAACGCTCGCCTAAAAGCTTAGGCGAGGCAAAGCAAGGCCTGAGCACCTCATTTAACATCCAGGCAACGCGCTTCAAAGAGTCACCGCTTGGGCGCTCGCCTGAGCCCAAGCACCCGATTTAAACCAAGCGACCGAACTAGCTTTTTAGGTCTGATTCGATCGCATTTGCATTAGTTGGTTCGCAGCCTCCCCCTCACGACTTCCCCCAACCCCAACCCTACTCGTGATTCTACCGCCAACATTTCCTCTACTGCCGCTACCATTGTCTCTCTCCGCTGTCGTTGTCATTGCTCTCCGTTGTCGCCCGCTACTACCGTCGCTGCTCTCCGTTGTCGCCACTGCTCTCCGCTACCACCCGTTGTCGCTGCTCTCAGACAGCAGCCTCCTGTCCGCGATTGGGCTCTCACCGTGACTCAGCTTCTCACCTCGATCTCCTTCTCATACACTCTACTGTTAACAGTAGAGAATTTTTTTAAAATATTAAAATATATTTTTTATATTTTAATATTTTAGAACATCACGCTTCGTTCGGGCAAGCACCTCGAGACATTTTGGAACCTTGGCACCTAGCACTTTTTAAATCACTGCTCCAGTATCCATGAATATATGCCTAAAAAGTCTCTCAAGCATCCATATCCAACTACTGTAGGGTGGAAAGTACTAGCAACAGTACACAAAATATTTAAGGAATCCAAAGTTAATCCTTTGATATGTAATCAAAACAGGCATTGGCTATCTGAAGCTCAGGCTCAAAAGGGTATAATATGACATGAACAAGGATGTAAACTCCATGTTACTGAGTCTGAGCGAAAGTAGACTAGTTTACATTGTATGACAAAGTCACTTGTGAACTTCTTATAAAGTAAAACTTCGAAACTATGTTCAGAACATTTTTCCTGCTTTATGATTAAACTAAATCATTTGGCATTACATTGCTCCACACAAAATTGATAACACTGAGGGAGTTGCACAAAGTGTGCCCAAAGAGTATAAAACTGCAGGGGGAAAGGTTACACTCCATTACTTAAACATATCTCAAGTCCTTAACTGAGATACTTTTAATTGATAATGTCTCGATTACCAGTACAACCAACACAATTACTGGTAAAAATTTTAAAATAAATCAAACAGGCCATGTCAGCTAAAAAGTGCACAATAAGAAAGAGAAACCATCGTGAAAGAATACCTCAACCACATCTGGCCTTGAGCATATTTGTTTCAGATCTGCAATTTTCATTCTTCTTTGAAGCTACAAAAGAGATCCAAACATTAATCATATGCAATGTTTCACAAGAAAATCAAAATTAATAAAATATAACTAACCTTTTTCTTCTTGTTCGACAGACCTTTCTCCTTCTGCTGTGCTTCCTGCTCTTCTTCCTCTGAGTCAGAATCTCCTTTCTTCTTGGCTGCCGCATTACCAGCAGTCTCATCCTTTTTGTCATTGTCCTGCGACAAAAATAACACACAGATAAGGCCAGCATTTTTTATCATCACAAGTCATTACAATAAAATCGCATCTTCCACCAGACCTCCGCAGAGGCAGCGTCCTGGAAGCTAAACTTCTCAAGTACGCTCTTGAAATCCTCGAGGAAGCTTTCTTCTACATCAGCCTTCTCTGGAACATACTCCACTTCAACTGATACCTCAACCTGAACCACATCCCATAACTCAAGTATCAGAATACAAGAAACACCGTCAAGAACAAAGAGAAAACAAAGAAACATGCAAGAAACACCAGAAAGAATAAAAGGAAACCACAGAACATACAAGAAATACACAAAAAGCAACAAGAAACCAAAACTCCAGAAAGAACGAAAACGCACAAGAAACGCCGGAAAGAACAAAGACAAAGTCAAAGAATATATAGTCACATCACTTTCCTTGGTTGAAAATTAAAACGAAAGCAAGATACCAGATCTATTCAAACCCTAATCTTTCAGAAAAAGATGTCGAACAACACGGCCGCCACCTAAACCGCTAATCAAGAAAGAAAGCCCTAGTATACATGTAAATACACAGAGGTAAGGAAGAAATAAACTGAGATCAGCAGAAACCCTAATCCCAAACAAGAAACCAAGAACTCCACCTGCGGCCGGGGATCAGAGTTTTCCTTGGCATCGCCTTCGGCTCCTCCTTCAAAACCGTCGCTCTCGTCTCCGGCCTCATCGGCCGGGGCAGACGAGCGCTTGTTGTTCTTCTTCTGCTTCCGCCTCCGGCGGCGGCGCTCGCTGTCCCGAGCCTTCTTCTTCTCGGCGGCGGCCGCGGAGGCGAGGCCGCCGTTGGTCAGCGAATCGCCAGCGCCGTTGGGATACGATGACTGGATCCCGAGTTCCGCTGCGGTCATCGTCGCGCTCGAGCGGAAGTTACGAAGGAAGCAGCGCAATGGGAGTGGGAAACCCAAAACACGATAACGAGAAAATACACGATCCTCTTCCGGTCGGTGTAATATACATTTACGAATATCTACACATTTATCGGTTTTATTACCATTCCACCCAAACCGGCATCCTCTTTAAGTCACTGGAGCACTTCTCACTAGCAATAAGTTAATTACAACATTAATAATAGCCAAAAACAATTCCGTTAATAATAGCGATATCGATAATAAAAAAAAACATAAGGTATTGGTTTTAATGGTGCACAAAAATGTATTGATTACGTAATTGTTACAGACATCAACGAGATAATCTATTTGTATCTGAATATGCATATAAATTTATTTTTGAGGGTACGTATACATATAAATCATAGTTTCGAATAACTCGAGGCAAATGATCAAGCATCGGTTTGATCATGTAAAATAAGTGTATATGGTACGTATTCTGTACACGAGATTTTGGAGTAATACACTGTTTTTTTTTTTTTGGTATTTACACAGACGAACGACGCCGATTCCAGTTAGATACATAAAGCCCAGGAGGAGGCCCAGTTGGCGGCGCTGCCCACCCGGGGGATGGCTGCGATCTTGGAGGAGGCGTCGACCATGAAGCTGGCGCCGCACATCGCCCCCTCGCTGTCCACCCTCGGCATTGCCTTCATCTTGTTCATCGGATGCTCAAAGCTCCTTAACCCTCCCTCGCTATGAAACATGCACCCTGAACCAAAACACAACTTGGTTGTCATCTAAGTCGCAGTAACCTAGCACAAGGCCGTAGATAGTGCGTGCGCATACCGGTGGGGAATGGAGCGTAAGACTTGGCGCAGCTTCCCTTCATGATCTCTACATCATCACAGACCACCACGGAGCCATCCGCAGCAATGCCCCAGTACAGTGGCACGCCCCCGTCCGCGCTCTGCGTCGACAACCATGGCAAGCCAAACAAGAGTGAGAACCACCCTACGCTTCACTGCATGTGGTCATAGACGGGGGGGATTGATGGTTATAGAGGTGCACGTACCAGAGCGGCGAAGACGGCGCCGGTCATGTTATCGTAAACGACGAAGGCGAAGCTGCCGGCGAGGTCCTTTACGACCTTGTCAGCGGGGTATGGCCCGCGGTCGCGCAGCGTGCGATAGGCCTCGATCACCAGCAGCGCCTCGTTGGACATCTTGCCGCAGAGCCCGTACTCCCTGACGAGGGAGCTCAGGTTGCTGATGCTCCCCACGAACATGCAGTACACCTCGTCAAAGCTACAGAAGAACCTGCACATGTTCGTAAATGGGCAAGAAAGTTAGATGCGGTGAAGCTTATGCTACGCAGGAGGACAAAGAACTGCACCTCTGGCAGAGGCGGGAGGGAGGGGGAGCTTGGGGGTCGAGGCAGGCCAGGGCTGCGCCGCCACTGAAGGTGGCGCAGAAGGAGTGGGCAGGGTGGGAGGAGAGGAAGTCCCTGAGGATCTCGTCAGGGTTCTTGGGGTGACGCCGGCGGTAACCAGGCTTGGGAGGGAAGCCGGTGGTGGACTCAGGGCAGTTGAGCTCCTGCGGGGTGTGCGCGAGGGTCTCGTGGAACACAGCCAACATCTTTAATGATTAATAGCAGCAGGAGAGAGCGCGAGGATGAAAGGATTGGAGTGGAGTTCGAGATGAGGACGGTGATGGCACTTATATGAGACGTAGGTGCGATGACTTTTGTGCCGCGGCGACACGATGCCCTCCGCCGAACTGTCGACACGCGCGCATGCGCGGCGGGGGCTTATCCGATGACGGAACTCCACGTCACGGCCCACAGGTGAGGGGGCATCCTGTGTACGGAGTGCCACGACTTTGCAATTGCTGACCCTGAAAACAGTCAAACTCGCAATTTTTTCTTTACGGATAAGATTTGGGGATTGAGTTATTACACGTACGATCGGCTCGGTGTGTTCGACGGACGGATGACGATGACGACCGCTTCTGTTGTTGCTGCGCTGTCATCTTAATCCTACATACGAATAGATTCCTCGCATATCATATGTTTCGAAGAAAGATAAGGAAACAAAAACCGATACCGAAAAAACTAAAAGGAATGTTTTTAGTTTTTGAAAACGATTCCTTGAAAAGGATCACATTTAGGGACAACCACAAACTAAAATCCAAATCCTCCTGACATATCCAACCCAACAAACAAAAACCGATACCGAAAAAACTAAAGGAATGTTTTTAGTTTTTGAAACGATTCCTTGAAAAGGATCACATTTAGGGACAACCACAAACTAAAATCCAAATCCTCCTGACATATCCAACCCAACAGAGTTGCGTACCTGAGTTTCCTGTGATGCATCAGACGGAGTGCCAGTGAACAAGGAATGTCACTATAAAAGATTGGCAAAAATTGCATCAATTAGATAATCCCACCAACATTACTGTAATTGATTGTACCCACACAAAGTGTACGAGAATTACCAGAAAATATTGTTCTGGAGAGCAGAGTTGGTAATTGATAAAGTGTTTCGCTGATTGACCTGTGCCTCAAGCAGAAATAAGAAGTTTGAGAATCAAACCAAAAGCACAGAAGCGAGCAGCAAAGCACTTCATTCTATTTTATACATGCTGAGACTTGAGAAAGATAAGGATTACGCCGAAGTAAAACAATGCTGATTTATAATCATGGTCCACGAAGTCTGATAGATGACACTTCATTTTTACTTGTACAGTTCAATGGCAGGCCCACAATTAAGCAGATCAAGAGGCCAAAAAAGCTTGATCATAAAGCTCTGGACCATAAAAGAAAATTTGTCATGAAGCAGAACTAGGGAATAAACAACATAGAAATCCAAAACCATTCTTACATCCATAAACAGTTCAGAAGGTGGTATCGGGATCCAGCAAAGGTGTATTTGTAGCTGGCGTTCTAGACGAAGAATCAGCAAAGATCCTGCCACAGAAATTGTGATACGGAAATTTTCAAATCACTTATCGATAGGAGGGCAAAAGTAGGCCTTCATAATTTGGCCATCCGGACAGAACACAAAGTAGTAGCCAGGTATGTATTCTAAAAATGGGATTCACTAAACCATCACTTCTGGCACAAAGGATACATAGTGTGTACATGACCAAGATTTAAAAGTTAAGTTGATGCACATCGACTTTACTAGAACTTGGTTTTGGCTTCTGAATGAGAACAAAAGTGTGAAAAATATAAGACGCAAAAAACACATGGACTTTGCTAGAACTTAGAGTATAATGAAAATGTAAATGCAACAGATAAAGAAGACTGCTTCTGAAACTAGTCACAATAATGGCTTTCAAAATATAAGCGGAAAAGCATGTTTCACTGCTCACATTCTGAAGGAGAATCTTTTAGCAACATGAATTTCACCATGCTGGCCATGATGCCCAATGTCAACAAAGAGGATACCAACAACGGAAGCATTTCGAACCATGCTAAACCAATGCCCATATTCCCGTTATACCAATCATTGAATGCTTCAGCCACATGCATTTAACAGAGTGAAATTACAAATACTGTAATGCATCAGCTCCAAATGTAGCAAACCAGCAAAATAAAGCGGGTAAGATATCACATTATGAAATTAAGTCGATGTCCAAAGAAATAAATGTTTGGCAGTCCGTGAACTACCTATATGGTCATGCAAAACCAAGAACATTAAGCTAAGAACGGTTGAAATGTTCCCTTGATGATCTTATAAAAAGAACAACAGTTGTTAATTTCTATGGATCAACTGAAGGGGCCTGTAATAGAATTATTCAAAGTGAAGTTTGTTTATAAGGAACATGATCAAACAAAGGATGCACTCTACAATATTCCAATTTTACAATTTGTGATGTATCCCAGAGTAATTATTATCATAAATATGTAACCAAGGTGTCAAATTTGTCTTCTCGAAAAGAAAATGATGCAAAATAATAAACATATAAAAATAACCTTTTAAACTTTACAAAGTTAGCCACACTACAAGTAGACCAAAAAAGATTAAATCCTTGGAGAAACTCAAGAAAGATAAGCAACAGAAACCCTTTTTTTTCAAGCTAAAGATTTTCTACAACTTGATAGTTGAGATGGCATCATTCCAGAATATTCATACATCGATAAACAAAAACAACTAAAAAGTCGCCAAAGGTAAGTAAAGCCTGATGTCATTTTGCAGAAAGATACACAAGAAAGACAAAGGCTGTTAGATGTTTCTGCAGCGATATGACCTTCGCACGTTATCAAACAAAAAGAGATGCGTAGTCCAAGAAAAGTGTAAATGAAGCTACTCAATGATATCTGCAATTAGATTCCAGACATGAAACGGAGAGAGTAATTTATCTCTAAGTAGAAAAAGGAATTGCTTTGAACACATTTAATCTCACAATAATCTAAAGTCCCAAACCATGGGAGACAAACCCTTTTTTTTTTGTGTGGTTTATTGAAGGAGACAAACCATGGAGGCGTGGAATCGGAGGAATCACGAATGTGACTGCACCATGGCCGAATCATCCAGCGCGAGTAAAGAATCATTCCCATCCCCGCGAAACCAATCACCGAATTCACCAGCTTCAGCACCGACAGCAGGCGGATCTTCACCAACCTCCCTCTTCTCGATCGATCCATAGTTGAAAAGAACGGAACCCTAGCAACCCAAAATCGAACTTCTACCACGGAGAAGGGTATGCATACTCTCTGACGAGCATCTACCTGTATTCGGATTGTGGGTCCCACAAGAAACTTGCCCCAGCGTACAAGGTATCGCAACGAGTAGCGGCACGTATTCTGTTGGAAAAATTACTGCTCCCGTAGGAAGCACGAAGAGGGGATCGGAAAGTGGCCGGCGTGGATGCTGTGATGGCGGCAATGGATCTCCAGATTCGAGTCCTCGACCGTTCATCACGGTGTGGGATTCGAGTCCTTTGTGGGATCTGGACCGTCCATCAAAGACATGATGTCTTCTCGGATGGAAATTTGATGCAAATTATTTGTTTTTGTTATTCCTTTGTGTGTGACATGTAAAAGGTTCCTCCAATATTAATATATTTGCATTGTGACATGTACTTTTAGATGTTCTTAGATCGAAGAAGACACAGAATTCTGCGAGTAACGACTTCTACAGTGTTAAAAGTCACCCAACAAGAGAGCGTCACGACGGCTTCTTTGACCAACCACTAAGAAGTTGACACAATTCGGCATGAACAACCATTGACCTTGTGACATGTGTGCGCGATCAACAAGCAGAACAACCTTGTATTATTAACTTATGTACATGTACGAGGAAAAAGTAGCATAAACGTTAGAACAAGAAAAGACACAACAGAGCACAGAAGAAAAGGAAAAGACATATCTGATGCAGGGAGCTCTCCACTTGCATCTGATGCCTAAGCAGCCTCGGATTGTTGCTACCCGATGCGAAAGGATACGGGCTTGCGTAGTACGTGTTCATTCCATGATTCCTTTGCGCCCATGGAAGAATAGCTAAGCCACCGAGCACGCCTCCAGCCGTCGAACGGAACAATGGCGCGAACAGTAGCGACGAAGAGCCTCCTGACGTATAACTGCTACCAAGAAGACTCGCATAACCGGAGTAATGGTGTTGGTGGCGGCGAAACGGAGGCTGCTGCGTCGGCTGATATTGGTCAACGTACGCCGCATCTTCCGTGCCGCGGGGACGGTGGTCGACCACCGAGGAAATCACTGCATGATCACGGTGAAGGTTCGGCCGATGAGGAACCTCGGAATCCGCCAGGGGGCTTTGTCCTCCGCGGCCATAGAGCGGGACGAGGGTGTCCTGGGAGAGGGAGGCCTTGCAGACAGGGCACTGCCCCGGGGACATGCTCTCCACCTGCATCCACTTGTAGATGCAAGGCCAACAATAGAGATGACCGCAGAGCGTGACGACCGGATCGACCACAAAGTCCAAACAGATGTTGCAGTCAAAGCAGCCGTTCATGGACGATGCAGGGGAAGCAGCATCGTCTGAGATGCCGCTCTTCGTCGACAAGTCTTTCTCCTCAGGTTTCTCCTTACAGGAGCAAGCACGGTGGATGTAGGCTCGGGGCATGCCTTCAACCTCCTCCATCCGCACTCGGAGACCTTGTGCAGGTTACAGAAGCTAGCTAGCTGCAGAACACTAGTTCAACAAAAGGGAACAAAGTCATTGATTGAAAGCAGCAACGAGTCTGGAAAATAACTATGCAATATTAAAAGAACGAGTCTGTGTGGGTCATATCATATAGACAAAACAATTCAATGATATGCTCGACACAATCAACAGCCAGGGACCGCATTGGTCGGTCACTTTTCTTAATGCCGACCACTTCATATAAAAATCTGTATCAGCGAATAGAGGATAAGGTTGTTCTCGCCATGGTAGGTCAGCCCCATACAGGCAAAGAGAAGATAAGAGCCAAGACGAGCAGAGGATGGAACCAAACATTGAATAGGGTGGGCCATCAACGACTTGAAGAAAGGCGATGCTATGCACGAACCCTTCCTCAACGACGACAGGAATAAGGAAGCTGGAGGCGGTGACGAGGAGAGTGTTGGTCCACGCCAAAGTGATCACGGTAGCGTCTGAGCCTATCCAGAATAGAAATATAATAGCACCTGCAGTCTATGTTTGGACTGTGAAAGAAAAAGGAGCATCTTTTTGCCTTCTTCCCTACGAGGAAGAGACGTCTACCACCATCCTCTTGAAGCATCGGCATCCTAATTGTAATAAAAGTTCTATCGGAAGAGAGAAGAAGTAAGGAAGATATAGATGAGGCAAGATGCAAGCGTTTTTGTGGCTACAACAACAATAAGATGATCTCCAGATAATATCAAATCAAGATCCAATCAAGTATATTTGGTTTAATTTGTCAAATAGGAAGAATGATGATTGCAATTGCGTTTCCAAAGTATGGAAGTTGATATAGTTTACGATCGTCTGAGCTCAAAATTATGGTATTTAAAGGTTCATAAACTATTGACTGTTCTAACAGTTCCATTGATCAGTGGCAGGGAAAACAGGTACCAAAGGAACAATTCAAAAGGACAGTCGAAGCCATTGACTCTAAGATGAGCAGTAGGTGATAGTTTCAGAGCAAAAAACACACCCACCGGAAACCCAAACTACTTCTGATTTGAAACCATGATTCCTTCCCAAAAAAGAGTGAAGTGTGAGAAGAAAGGAAGAACAATTCGGTCTCAAGAAAGCGAAGGGCAGAGTATATTATATCTTCATGATCAAAGTTGACACATGCAAACACTGACCAAGCGCTTCAATGCCAACCAACCAAAGAAATCTTTCAAGGATGAAAGAGAAAAGATGCAGCGGTACCGCACAGGCACATGCTCTGTTTAGAGAATAATCGATAGGGACACAAAACCATCCAAAAAGGTTCTTAAATTAAAGGAAAGGTGTCGAGAAAATAGGCATAGCTTCCGTGAAGCCATCAACCGAGTCACCTAAAATCTTCTTCTTTCCCAATTTCAAAATGATTCTTGCACCGATTGAAATCCCTAACCTACACTATCAGAAGATTTCGGGCAGAAGCAAAAGGATGGTGCACGGATCGGTACGCATGTGGATATCCAATGTGTCCGAGGAAAGAATCGGAGCCAAAACTGTTCCCTCTACAATCGAGAGGCGAGAACAAGTAAGAACGAGTGCATTAGGCAAAAAAGAAGTCGCTTTTCTCTTGCCCTTTTTCTGTTGCTCATGAATAAAATCAACCAAATAAGCCAAAAATGGGCCTAAAAACCCCCAACTTGATGATTTTTCGTATCAAAACATCGTCTTCTTGCAAGATTGCAGCACCGGTGAGGAACCAAAAGAACAAAACTAAGAACAGCTCAAGAATCTCCATCGACGTACCGATTTCCAAGTCCAGGAAGAAGCGGTCCGATCTCTCTGTCTCGATCGCCGTACACTGAACTCCGACGGCGAATCCGGCGACGCCTTGGTATACGAGACGGGAAGGGGAAGGCAAAACAACAGGCGGTGCTTCTTCAGCGCGACGGTGGTAGCGACCCCAACCCCAACCCCCTGGGTATTTATAGCCGAGAGCCGAAGCAGGCAGGCCACTGATCTCGTGCGAGCCGATTCCTTTCGTCCACGCCAAAAACTACTGTTCAAAATTTCCCATCCCCAAACCTAAATCGAATTCACCCATCTGACCACAGAATCCAACTTACATCCAGGAGATGAGAACAGCACAAGCCGGCACATAGATTAACCTCGAGCGTTTTTCCGATGCACCGACACCGACACGGCAACGGTGTGTCGGTATCGATGCAGCGTAGACTTGGGGATGTGAATACGAGATCATGTCAACGCCAACGCCACCGCATCAACAAATTTTATATGCTATGGTAAAAGCCTATACGGCGCTGAGTCACGCCGAGCTAAGTATGATTAGATGCTAATGACGAGATACGGAACAGTCTTCATACCAAAACAATACAAAAGAAATCACAAGTGGCATCAGATCTGATAAGAGCATGATTAAGATGTGATTAACTGTGCTTTATTTTCAATGTAATATATATATATATATATATATATATATATATTACAAAGTAAGAAAAAATAAAATAGAAAAAAAAGCAGTAAATCAGGTGAAGATACAGTTAAGAATGTCAATGCAATAAAGAGAAATTTGTTGAAAGCATATAAAAGAATAATAATGAGGTCATAAAGGAAACAAGCGGTTTGAGAACTATTAGACTGTGTGCATTAGGTGATGATGAAATGTAATGCAAAGATTAAGAGTATCTCTCTCTATTTAGTAGAATACACTGTTAGTGAATTTTTGGTAGAAACGTGTGACAACATCATAGTGGTGGTAATATTAGAGCATGGCATGGGCTGGAATGATGCTCGTGATGGGAGACTTCATCGTGGCTTCTTGTGGACGCTACATAAAGAAAGAAAGAAAGAAGTAATAAATAAATAAATAAATAAAAGTTTGTTTATGCTTTTATCTGATGTACTAAAACAACACTCGATGCTTCAACCACGTGCTTTTGATGAAATAAATATTCTTTTCTCTCTCTCTCTCTCTCTAGCCATCATCGATTCTTATGAAGCTTCCGACAAGTTTCATGGAACCAACAGTTCTCAGAAGCTGATTTGAACTCACCTTACAGAGAAAGTAGGAGGGAAGGGTTATGGAAAGGAGTCGTGGTCGAAAGAATCATGTGTTTGGAGTAGGAGAAGAAGCAGTGCTTGATAAGGTTGTGTGTAGTTGTTATCCATGGCGGCATCAACCAAATGTGCACCATTGCAAGGCAGAGAAGGAACTCCCAGTTGTGTCAATACAGTCCAAAAGGAGGAGCCAGAAAAAGGATTGTTGGAACCATCATCATTTTGATTGAGAAAGAAACCTACAAAGCGAACTAGTCCTCTAGTTTGGCATCTGGGTTTCTTAGACAGGAATCAATTGCCTGTAATGCTCTGATGACAACACGAGTTGCAATCTGTGGGGGCAAATTGGATGAGCAATTGAGGAAGAGATGTGCACATTTCATCTTGTCATACTTGTTCATGCAACAATGCCAAAGTTCATCCAAGAGTGGTTATCATGTCGTCATCATCTTTTGATGATGCAAGGAGTGATCGGTGAAAGTAACCTAACTTCATCGTAGATATCACGATAATGATCCTGATTAATTAGTAGATTTGAAGTGAGTTAAGCTTAGTCGTAGATGAGTTGA
>CM017189.1:19866702-19909202 GCA_004837865.1 Musa balbisiana
AAGAGCAATACCTTCCATGTAAATGCTTGGCTATCTCAGCCCATTTATTTCCGTATTTTTTATGGGCATAAATTAATGTCACTTCTTCTTCTGGCGTCCACGCATCCTTTTTTATTGCAGGGTTCAAGTGGTTATACCACCTGAAAAACATATTGTGGAAGCATTAATCCTACCCATTCAAACTCATGCGTCTGCAAGAACCAGTTGACTATTGTGTACACAAAATGGAAATTAAGTAAGAGAAATGCACCCAAAAATTCTAAAATCTTTGATATTCTAACCAAAATAGCAATACACTTGTAATAATTTTAAATCCAAAATAATTTTGTGACTAGGATCCACTCACGTGGCACCAAAATATGAAATGTTTATTTCCCACTGATATATTGAAGTTTTCCAACAAAGGTAGCATCTTCAACATTATTGATCAAGGAATTAAATTTCAATTATATTGGTCAGTAGAGACCGGTATTTACTAGTGCAACCAAGGACCAGTATAGGGCCATATAGGTTGGTACCAGTGGGGATTTATACTTTTATTATTTTTTTGGGTAATACCAGATGGTCTAGCATGATCAAGATTGAAATCCTTGCTCTTGATATCAACATACAGCTGATCTTATATCACTAAAATGCCAAAGCATCCAACTAAGAAATTTTTGATGATGTATAAGCTAAGCATCAGTGAATTTGGTAACTATCAAGAATATTATATTATGGCCCTAAGGTACATACCTCTCACGACATTGCTTGCCTATGCGGCCTGACAATGACTTTGCAATGATAGACCATCTCTTACAACCATGCTTTGCAACTAGCTTGATAATGCACTCATCTTCCTAAACATCATAGAAGAACCAGATTTGAGCAATCAACAAACATGTCCTTAATTTCCTAGTTAAGGAGTGGCTTGCACCTCTTTTGTCCAACTTCCTTTAACTAGCTCCGGGTTGAGAACCTTCTGCCACCTATGCAGGCACTGAATATCTGTCCGGCCTGGGAAAGCCTCAGCTGGCGAGGATCATTACACTCATTAATTCAAGCACCAAAAGCAGCCAATGCTGAAACTGCTAATTATTCATGAATGAATTTACTCTATATTGGGTTGTTTTTAAAAAAAGGGGCATAACTCAACAGAGAATTCTAGTCTTCATGTCATTTGCACACCTTTTTAATCCAACCATAAAGACACAAGTACTTGTTTGTAGGTCTTTAAACATATGACAAAGGAAGAAGTGCTACATATCGAACATAACTAACCAAGAAACCATGCAAACAGAAGTAGCGATTTTTCTTGTTTTTTACCTATCCTCTTCCAGTTTCTTCCATCAAACTGCTTCACAGCTCTAGATAAAATGGCATCCTGTCATCAAAATGCATGATTAAAAAGCAAGCAGATAAAAACATATACATTTAGCTAACCTCACCTTTCTTCTAAAAATGGAACATTTTAAGAAAGGCGGGATAAATTTACACTCCCACTTCATTTATTAAGGAAAGAATAAGCCGAAGAGGTAAACAGAAGAAAAACAGCAAAAGGAAATAAAAGAGCAAGGCAATGAACTTGAGGAGAAAACAGAAAGCAGAAGGATAAAAAAGAATAGAAAATTAAAAAAAAAAACTTTAAACAAACATTCCCCAGGCTAAAGGAAGACAGTTACCATGAACTTACCACACTTTCAAAATGCTTCCCTCCCATATCTACTATGAAACATCATCCAACATTACCTAAATATCATACTATCTCATAATTTCCAGACTTATCTTCCTCTACACCATCAATCACCCTTCTGTTGCATTCCAGCCATGCTATTCAACATGAAGACACAAAGTAACATCTTCAAACAACTTTTCCTTTTTCCCAGTAAGACCAGCTACAACTAGGAGCAAAGGAAAGAAATCGAAATAGTCAGAGAAGTCCAAAGAGCTGGCCTCTAAAATTTTTTAGCCAAAGTTCTTTAACCCGACAACAGTCAAAATAGATGTAATCCTGATTCCAAACCTCCTCTCCAATAATGTGATTATTAAACTTTACCATGGCCTATATTTTATGCATAGATAGCCAATTAAATGAAAATCTTTACCACAAGGAGACTAAATCTTTCAAACTGACTTCAAAAGAGACTTTACAAACTTCATATCTGAGAAAATTTTAAAGGGATGCTAGGAAGAAAGAACAATATGGTCTCAATCTGCACCAAAATTGGTCAGGTCTCTTGTTCCAAATTCAACTCTTAAAGCTGATGTATGCTTCATCTATGTTTCGTCTGAAAAAACATACCAAAGGCAATCCTCATTCTCACAAAGTCTTCAAGTTATGTAGTGAAATACCTGAAAAATAACTTTCACTGGTTAGAGCATCACACCCTTGAGAGTAAAATTAGAACCTCCTAACCACATGTGGCACCAGTAGCTCAAATTTATCCTGCCCCCCTGCCTGAAAATGGCACCATAGAAGAACTCACGCTGCAAAGAGAAACTGACCTTTCCTATGGCAAAGACCCTTCTAAAATAATCTCATTAAGTGCCAAGACATAACTGCCATCCAAAAAATCATCTACAAAGAGTCCCCAAGGAGGAAGATATCCACCAAATAGCTTCATAGCCACCTAACCAGCAATTGACTATTAGCTTCTTCAGATTTTCATAATACCAAGCCCCCTTGATTATCCCAATTCATTCTACACTCGATAAGCATATGCCTTCCACAAGTCAAAATAGCATGCAATGAAGTGTGCTAATGCTGCTATGCAAAAAGGGTCAGGAAATTAGAATGATGAGACGAGCCATGCAAACAGAGACCAAATTGTTCTTCTCCTGAGTGCTGAGCAATTGGAGGCCCATTAAAGTCAAAAAAAGGAATATGTATACGATGATTTAAATTTTGAATTCTTAATTGAATCAGACTGGCAATCTTAGATGAACAAATTGATATGTACACTCATTCGCAAGATTAATCTCAAACACAATCACATAGTGCTCACCTCCTCATTTGTCCAGCCCCCCTTTGTTGATCTCCGAGTCGGACCACTTATTTTTCTGAAAATATAAGGGGAAAAAGCTACCAATCATTATGCTTATCATGTAAAGAATCCCACACGAGTACGGTCCCATTTTCAATCAAAAGACATCAAAAACATTGCTTAATTCACACATCACCGTGGGCCGATCAAATTAATCAAAAAATAAGGTTAGAGATGAAAACTGCTATTTTTATGATGCAGCATCTATAATATGTATAAGCCGTACAGATCAGTCCAGGCCAGCCAAATCCACTCAACCAACGAGTAAAACAGAAAACCAAGGAAAACAGCAATGATATCAAAAGCACACCGAGCAGAATAAGACTTGTGAAAAATCCAACGATCTATGCTTTTCTAAACCAAAACCAATTCTTGACATCGATTCTCCACCCAACGCAAAGATGAACTAAACCGCAGGAGCACCAAAGAAGACGCACCAAAAGCCAAACTACAGAGGTGGGATCCCTCGTACCTAGCAGGAACCCGAGAAGAAAACGACGGAGGGACTTCCGGAGCCCTCTCCGCCTTGGCTTCTCCCACATCCAACTCTTCCACCATGCCTCTCTTCTCCTCCGGACCCCAACGCCAAACGTGAAGAGACAAGCAAGCAAATATATGCCTTCTCTCCTCCGGATCAAGGAGGAGCGCCGCCCAAGTTTCCCGCGAGAACGAAGGGTAGCAGACTGCTAGGGTTTTCGACCTTTCAACTTCGAAGGCGGGAAAGAAGAGAGAGGGACAGAGAGGGGTGTGTGGGGGGGGGGGGGGGTGGGGGGGGGTGTCGGGGGGAGAGACACAGAGAGAGAGATTGATGGAGAGCAAAAGGACTGCAGAGAGCAGCACGACAAATCCCTCCTATTTAACGGCCGTAGCATTTACTGTGAACTCCCTCCTTGTGTGGCAAGCCACTTTATGGTACACAGCGTGCTTTGGAAGGAAGACTCCCCTTTTATAAAGATTAATTTGCATTTATATCCCTTCTAACTAAGTAATTTGAAACATATATATATATATATTCTTGTAGTTAGACATCGTCTATTGATCATTAAAGTTAACTGCATAAATATCGAAAAAGAATAAAGAAGTGCACAGCCTGATAGCTTGTTCTATATGCAATCATCGAATTGGAACCCATTGAGACGAATCGATTCCCTGTTAATTTTTGGTCGAGTTTTCATTTGCTGTCAAATCTATCTAAATGAAACCTCTGCTCGAGTTGCCACCTTCCTACGGCCACACGAAGGGAAGGTTGGCCCAACTTGCGGCGCTCGAAGCAAACACATGAACTAGTTAGGCCGTGTCTTCCTCTTGCAAACGAAGTTCTGTAAGGCCTCGTTAGATCCGCCGGCGAGCAGCGCGCCCTCTTCCTGCGCCTCCGTCTCCGCTGCTTGCCTCCAGCTGATGGCGCTGACGAACCCGCCCTCCCGTGCTCCTCGAATTCCCGCACCCATATTGGCTCCTCCCACCGGAGGTCGTACACGAAAACCTCGTTGCTTTCTGACCCGCTCGCGACGAGCACCCCGTGCGCCACACCGACATGCCCACGAAGCGCAACGCGTTCGCGTGCCCGCTATACGCGCGCAGTTCCTCGACCCCTCCACCGCCTCCTCCCCCCACCCAGTCCCACAGCCGGTGGCTGCCGTCCGTCCCCGACGACACCACCACCCGCCCCGGCCACCCGGCAAACCTTACGTAGGTCACCGCGCGGCCGTGCCCAGCGAACACTGCCACCGGTCCCGCCGAAACCGCCCGCACGTCGTACACGTACGCGTGCCGGTCGGCGCTTCCTACACGGACCGCCGCCCGGATCGAACTCCACGCCGCACATCGCCGCTCCCGCCCGCGCCACCCCCACACACCCCCTGCCGCCGCAGCGGGTGTCCCACTGCTGAGCGGTGCCGTCGTCCGACCCCGATGAGCCGAGCTCCCCGTCGGGCGAGTAGTCCACGCGCCGGACGTTGCGGCCGGCATGCTAGTCGCGCTCGAACACCGCGACGCGCCGCTGCACGTCGTACTCGGTCACCACACCATCGTAGTCGCCCGACCCGAGGACGCGACCGCCGGAGGCCGGGAGCCACCGAAGGCTGCCGAGCTTGACCGGAGTGCAGATATAGAAGTCACAAGCAGTGGAGTGGCTGTTGGTGTCAACAACTTTTAGCCGCGGTCTCAGGACCGAAGCGGCTTGGTTCGGGTCCGAATTAGTGAAGATCTTCGAACGACCCTTGAGACAGGGCTGAGGTAGCCGGTCGAGCCTGGTGCGATCGCGACGGGCTATTGTTTTCTCCGGGAAGGGGCTCCTCACCTGGACGTTCGGTGGGGACTTCGTCTTTGTGCAGGTCGGGTCGGAAGAGCTCGGCCCGCCCCCTCCGACGGTCAAGTTAGTCGATCGTTATAGGTTTTTTTTTCTTCTTTTTTTTTCCGAGCGTGATGATTTTCATAGGAGAATTTACTGTTCTCTGATGTGTCCGCTTTGTAGGGTGCAGGCTCATATTTCTGATAGCATCCGACACCGATATTGACATTGCATGAAGAACCGGGTTTACCAGGTTGCTGTGCCTCGATGTCTCGGTCAGTGTTCCGATCTGCTTTGGCCAGACGCTATCAGGTCACCGAGGCGTGAGACATCATCTGGGAGTTCGCTGACGTTAATCCGCGTCTTATCGTTATTATTACCCTCATCAATGACTGTAAAAGGCCGCTGTGCCGCCCGCATGTCCTTCTGCGGCTGTAAATTCTTATCTTCCCCGCGATGCCGACGATGTCGGGGACTTGTCCTGATGAGACCACGGTGCATAGGCGGAAGTCCCATTCGGAGCGTGCTTTCTCTTCTTCAACTCTTCCTTCTTCTTCTTCTTCTTTTTCATCTTTGTTGGGGGTGAACAACTTTATGCCGTGGCCTTAGGGCCGACGCGGCTCGTTCTGGGTCCGAATGGAGGGAATCTCCCAGGGGGTTCCTTGAGGCTGTAGAGGTCGTCGACCTGCTGGGGGATTAGGCCGAGGAGAGGGGACGTCGTTTCCTCCGGGAAAGGGCTTGCCGCCTGTACGTCCGGCGAGACACGCCTTGTCTTCATCCCTGCACACAGGTTGGGTCGGAAACTCGGCCCGACCCCTCCGACGATCAAGTTAGTGATCGGGAGAAGAGTGGTTTTTTTCCCCCAGCGTCTTAGAACGCGAGGGTATTTATAAGGACTTTAGTGTTACTGGATGCACCATGCCCGCTGGGAGCAGGATCGTACCCCTGATGACGTCTGACATTGCCACTAGCGTGTCGTGAGAAGGCGTGTCTGACCGGTCGTTGATGGGCCTCGGTTGGCGTTCCGGCCCATGCTGGCCAGGGGTTGTCACCCTCAGAGGCGCGGGGCGTCAGCTGATGTCACGTATCACAATTATACCCGTATCATACTCCCCCCAAAGGAGGCTATGCGTTGGTCGCCGTAGGGAGCCCTTACTATTGATGCCTTCGAGGCCGGGCTACGCCTCCCCCTACACCCCGTCATAACTTCCTGCCTTTCATGGTGGCGAATCTCCCCGTCCCAGATGGCGCCGAACTCATGGCGCTACCTGGTGGCGTTCCTTGGGGAATGCCATTACGCCAACAAAACCCCGACCCGGCCCCTCTTCCATTCCTGTTTTCGCCTTTCCAAGGGGTCGGGCGGCTATTATCTGTCCGCTCGAGCGGGCTTCCGAGTGAGCGGGGCCCCTTCCAGTAACAAAGGGTGGAAGGGGCGCTTCTTTTTTTTATTTTTTTTTTTTTATTTTTTTTTTTTTATTTTTTTTTTTTTTTCTTCTTTTTTTTTCCGAGCGTGATGATTTTCATAGGAGAATTTACTGTTCTCTGATGTGTCCGCTTTGTAGGGTGCAGGCTCATATTTCTGATAGCATCCGACACCGATATTGACATTGCATGAAGAACCGGGTTTACCAGGTTGCTGTGCCTCGATGTTTTGTTACGCGGAGCGCACTGATTGGGCGTTCCTGTGAGCCGCATTTATGGCTGAGTGACGTTTGGTCGTTCCGATGCGACGCATCTCGGGAGGGGAAGAGTCGTTGCTTTTGGCGGGATCCTGCTTATAAGTATCGGATGGCTAGACCCTGAGGGGTCTCCTCACCTGCTTTTGTTGCGCTGCTTCGGACTCCATCGTTTCGCTTGCGTCGATCGTTTCTTCTTTTCTTACTAAATGTGAGTAAGAATGGTGTCCTCTTCCCCCTCCCCTTCGTCTTCTCCCTTGGCGAAAGTCGGGGACATGGCGGCTGCGTCGAATCCCAACTCGTCCCCCGACGAAAAGGTGGCCCGGGCCCTTGAGGCCCTAATGTGGCCGCATGACCTCGACTCCACCGTGAGCGAGTCATCGCTGAGTCGTCTCCGGGACCTCTATAGCATCCCGGAGGAATTCGTCATTCTTGCCCCTGAGCCCGGCCAACGGGCGTACGACCCGATTCCCGGGGGCTTTGCCCTTACTATTGATGCCTTCGAGGCCGGGCTACGCCTCCCCCTACACCCCGTCATAACTTCCTGCCTTTCATGGTGGCGAATCTCCCCGTCCCAGATGGCGCCGAACTCATGGCGCTACCTGGTGGCGTTCCTTGGGGAATGCCATTACGCCAACAAAACCCCGACCCGGCCCCTCTTCCATTCCTGTTTTCGCCTTTCCAAGGGGTCGGGCGGCTATTATCTGTCCGCTCGAGCGGGCTTCCGAGTGAGCGGGGCCCCTTCCAGTAACAAAGGGTGGAAGGGGCGCTTCTTTTTTGTTAGTCGCTTGGGAGACTAGGGGTTCGGGGTACGTTGGGGGGCGCACGCGATAGGCAACACCGCTCCGGTCTTGGACGACGAGGAGCGTCGAGGGCTCCGGAGGCTTAGAGAGATTCTTCCAACCTCCAGAGCCATCCGGAACATGTCTGAGCAGTGGTTGGTCGAGGTGGGTTTAAGCCCGGTGCCTCGAGGTATGCTCTAAGGGGTAGTCTTAGGGTTTCTTTTCATGGACTCACCCAGTTAGCTGACCGTTGTTCGGCTTTTCTACGTAGAGATGGTGGTTCTTCAAGCCCTGCGTGGGGGGAAGGTCTCGTCCGCCTCGTCGGCCCGTTCATCGCCCGCGGCGGGGACTGATTCGCGGGAGGCCCCGATGGACATCGAGGCCGATCACCCTCGGAAGAGGGCGCGGGGGCTCGGAAGCAAGGACCCCGAGGGGGTTGCGGCCGAGGCGGCGGAAGCCGCGAGTGCCCCGACGGATTGCGCCGCGGAGAGCCAAAGGGAGGGCGAGGTCGGCCCGAGCGAGGGGGCGACGGCCGAGGCCCCTCGACAACCTACCATCCGCGAGCTCTGCCGCCTCCCGGTCGGGGGAGAGGAGGAGCCCTACCTTGCGCGGGCGGTAGGTGCAATCCCACGCGGCGAGGCCGCCGACCCACTAGTGGGCCGCTGGGAGGGCCTGACCCGGGGCAGCCGGGTGTGGGCCGACAGGGAATGTGCGGCGGGGTTTATCCGCGGAGGGCTCCATCCCGACATAGCTCGGGACCTGTATGTTCTGCCCTCCGAGACCCTGCTTAGCAAATCTGCTAAGTCACTGCTGTGGGTAAGTGACGTTTTGTCCCTTTGTACGTGTCTGGATAGGCTTTGTCCTGACTTGTTTGTTCGCAGGGCCATCACTATGCCGCGGCGCTGATGGATCGCGTTCGTGACGCGGGGCGAGTCATCACTGCCCTAGGCGCCAACAATGCTGAGCTCCGGAGGCAGGTGAATGAGGTCCATGCCGGGGCAGGTCCTGAGGCGATCGCGGCGGCCGAGAAGCGTGCCTTGGGTTCGGAGGCGGAGGTGGAGCGCATTCGGACCGAGCTCCAGGCGTCCATGGAGCAGGGCGTCAAGTTCCAGACGCGGCTGGAGGCGTCCGAAGGAAAGAATACGGAGCTCCAGACGCACCTGAGGGCGTCCGTGGCCGAGGCTCGTTCGACGAGGGCGGATTCGCTGGAGCTTATTTGCCGCCTGGAAGAGTCGCGCGGCGAGGCGTGGAGGGCCTCTGAAGCCCTTGAAGCCGAGATCCGCCTGAGACCGGAGAAGGACAAGAAGCTGATCGAGGATTACAAGGGTTCCTCGGGCTTTCAGCTGGGCCTTGTTCGGACCGGGCGGGTCTCATATGAGTACGAGTATCGGATTGCCCTTGCGCGTTTCAAGGCGCGCAATCTAGACGCCGTGGTCGCAGAGGACTCCTTCGACTCCTTTCCCGAGGACATGGGGGTCGATATGCCGACCGAGGCCCCTTTTGACGACTCCCCAGACGCCCCCGAGGAATAAGAGCTTTTGTACCTCTTGTTTTGTTTTTGTCTGCTGATGTAACGAGCTTTTCTAATAAATAGAATCTTTTGTATCGTGCCTTCTGATGTATCGTGCCTTCTTCCCAGTTTGTATCGTGCCTTCTGATGTCCCGATACAGTTTTGGCCAAGTCCCTATTTACGGAAAGAATTTTTTGAGGTTTTGTACGTTCCAAGTCCTTGGCAGTGGGCGACCCGTCATTATTGTGAGCCTGTAGGCTTCGGTCCTAACGACTTCAGTTACCCGATAGGGTCCTTCCCAATTGGGGGCCAACTTGCCCCGCGATCCTGTGGGATCGCTAACTTCGGCCTTGCGCAGGACTAGGTCGCCTAGTTTAATGGGTCGGGGCCGCACCCTTCGGTTGTAAATTCTAGCGACGGCCCTTTTGTACGAGAGGTCCTTCAGGTGCGCGTCAGCGCGTTGCTCCTCAAGCAGGTCGAGGCCTGCTCGCAACCCTTGGGTCGATATCCCTTCGTCGTAGTTTGCCGACCTCGGGGTCGGCAGAGCTACCTCAGGGGGCAGGATGGCCTCAGTCCCGAACGAGAGGCTGTAGGGGGACTCCCCGGTTGCAGTCTTGGTGGTGGTCCATAAGGACCACAGGATACTGGGAAGCTCCTCCACCCAGGCCGTTTGGGCCGCCGACACCCGTCTCCTAAGTCCACTCAAGATAGATCGGTTAGTTAACTTGGCCAACCCGTTCGTTTGGGGGTGGGCCACTGAGCTGAACCTTAGCTGAATCCCATGGTTCGCACAGAACTCGTGGAACCGAGTACTAGAAAACTGAGCTTCATTGTCGGTGACGATGGCCTTGGGCAAGCCGAACCGCGTTATGATGCTTTTCCAGATGAATTTCTCCACTTGCCGCTCCGTGATCGTGGCCAGCGGCTCGACTTCTACCCATTTGGTAAAATAGTCAACGCCCACGATGATGTATCGTCGTTGACCGGAGGTCGGCGGGAAGGGGCCGAGGAGGTCCAACCCCCACTGCGCAAACGGCCATGCGCTGTCGATGGGGGACGGAGGGACCGCCGGCTGCTGTGGCATTCGAGCGTGCCTCTGGCATGGGTCGCACCGCTGCACATAGGATCTTGCGTCTCGGGACATGGTAGGACAGTAGTACCCTTGACGCAAGATTTTGTAGGCCAAAGTTCGACCAGCGATGTGCTCCCCGCATATCCCCTCATGGATCTCGGCCAGGACTGCTCGCGCTTCCTCTGGCTCGAGGCATCGCAGCAGAGGTCGGGAGAAGGATCGCTTGTAGAGCAGTCCGTTTATCTCGGAGTACCACGCCTGGGTTCGGCGGATGCGCCGGGCCGAGGCCTCGTCCTCGGGCAGAATGCCGCTTCGTTTGAAAAGCAACATCTCCTACACCCACGTGGGGCTTGCCTGGGTGGAGGCTATAGCCGGGATCGAGATGGCGTGGGACGGGAGCTCCTTGAACTCGGGGTGATCCCCGCGGTCAGGTCCCGAGGCCAGTTTTGCCAACTCGTCGGCTCTCTGATTTTGGCTCCTCGGCACCCTGGTTATCGTAAAGTGGGAGAATTTTGAGGTTAAGTTTTTTACCTCCGCCAGGTATTTGATCATGGTTGTCTCCCTGGCTTTGTATCCACTGCCGAGTTGCTCGGCCACGAGTTGCAAGTCGGTGAAGACGCGGATGGCGTCCACCTGCATTTCCAGGGCTAGCTCGAGCCCTGCCAGGAGCGCCTTATACTCGGCTTCGTTGTTGGTTGCTCGGAACCCGAGTCGGAGGGAACGTTCGAAGGAGCGCCCATCGGGGGTCGAGAGTACCAACCCTGCGCCCGCACCGTCCGAGGTTGCCGAGCCGTCTACGTGTAGATCCCAGGCCTTATCCGGCCGGTCGGAGCTTTCGTTTCCGTCTTGGACCAACTCGGCAATGAAGTCCGCCACGGATTGGGCTTTGATTGCTGCTCTTGGTGCGTAGTGTATGTCGAATTCTCCGAGTTCCACCGACCATTTGAGGAGCCGACCTGCAACGTCAAACTTAGATAGAATCTGTCGGAGTGGTTGATCAGTGACTACCTCGATTGGGTGAGCCTGGAAGTAAGGGCGCAGTTTTCGAGACACCAGTATGAGCGCGAGAGCGAGCTTCTCAATGGGTGGATAACGCTCCTCGGGTCCGTTCAGGACATGGCGGATCACACTGTGCCGTCCATTGGAAGTTCTTTGGGTTTTTCAGCGCCCGGAAGAAGGGAAGGCAGCGATCTCCTGACCGAGATAGAAATCGGGATAGGGCAGCCAACCTTCCGTTCAGTCGTTGCAAGTCCTTGATTGTCCGGGGGGGCTGCATATTGATGATCGTCTGCACCTTCTCGGGGTTCACATCAATTCCTCTTTCGTGCACGATGAATCCGAGGAACTTCCCCGAGTCGGTGATGAAAGCTGTGTGCTCCTGGACAGCCACTGTGGATACTGGGCTTCCTCGATGAAACCAGCTGCTAAGAGTCGTTCCACCTCTTCGCGGACGGCGAGTTGTCTATCAGGGGCTTGGCGCCTTGGTCTCTGCCTTATCGGCCGGGCGTCGGGCGAAATATTCAAGCGGTGCTGGGCGGTGCTTGGATTGACGCCCGTCAGGTCGGATGGTGACCAGGCGAAGACGTCGGCATTCTCCTGAAGGAAGCCGACAAGTTGTTCCCGCTCCCGCTCGGGGAGATCCGACCCGACTTGGACCGTCCGGTGTTAACCCTTTTACACATCGAAACCGCCGCCAAGTAGCACCGTTTGGATTCCTGGGGGCTGCCGCTTTTTAGCCATCCATGCCTCGGCGGCGACGAACTGATTCGCCCGCTAAAGCATTTCGGGTAACGCGGTGGGGGGTCTCTCTACGAGGGACCAGAAGAACCGGGAGGGTCGTAATCCTGCCATGAATGCCTGCATTAAGAGAGAGGGATGAGCGTCAGATAATCCCCGGATCTGTGACACGAAGCGGTTTACGAAGTGGGAGAGGGGCTCATTCTCCCTCTAATGTAGTCCGAGGAGCAGGGCAACGGATGTTTTCGGCCGCACGCTGGCCAGGAAGTTGAGTTCGAAGTCCCTGGCGAGCTGGTTGAACGAGGCCCCCGTCCCGGTCCTCAGGCCGTTGTACCACATGCGAGCGGATCCTCTCAGGGTCGTGGGGAACGCCCTACACATCAGAGCGTCAGAGGTTCCATATAGCGCCATTTGGGTGCGAAAGGGTGCGATGCTTCGGCTGCGGGTTCGACCGAGTCGGTTTGGTGATTCCTCGACATTCGGGCCCTCCTTCTAGCGCCAATCTAATAAGGGACCACCAGGCCAGCATTGGTGCAACGTGTAGGCGTGTGAGGAATTGTCCGCTTTGGGCGAGCGCCAAAGGGTTTTGTCCTTTCAGAGCGTGTGAGCTTCAAAAGGCGCCTCTAAGGGTAAGGGAGGCATGGCTGCCTTATGAGCGCTTGGCTCCCTTACTCCTCAACCAATGTAGGACTAAATGGCCTTATTAGTGACCCCCCCTCGTAGGGGAGCCAAGGGCTCAGGGCCCTCCTTCTAGCGCCAAAATGTTGGGGGTGAACAACTTTATGCCGTGGCCTCGGGACCGACGCGGCTCGTTCTGGGTCCGAATGGAGGGAATCTCCCGGGGGGTTCCTTGAGGCTGTAGAGGTCGTTGACCTGCTGGGGGATTCGGCCGGGGAGAGGGGACGTCGTTTCCTCCGGGAAAGGGCTCGCCGCCTGTACGTCCGGCGAGACACGCCTCGTCTTCGTCCCTGCACACAGGTCGGGTCGGAAACTCGGCCCGACCCCTCCGACGATCAAGTTAGTGATTTGGAGAAGAGTGGTTTTTTTTTCCCAGCGTCTTAGAACGCGAGGGTATTTATAAGGAGCTTGAGTGTTACTGGATGCACCTGCCCACTGAGAGCAGGATTGTACCCCTGATGACGTCTGACATTGCTGCTGGCATGTCGTGAGAAAGCGTGTCTGACCGGTCGTTGATGGGCCTCGGTTGGCGTTCCGGCCCATGCTGGCCAAGGGTTGTCAGCCCGTCAGAGGCACGGGGCGTCAGCTGATGTCACGTATCACAATTAATACCCTTATCATTCTTCTTCTTCTTCCCTGTAAATGTCGGAGGATGTCGAGGTAGTGTTGTTCATTGCCCACACATATAGCGATTGGCTCTGCAACAGTGTTGAGTAAAGATTGCGTGATCACTTCAAGGAGTTGGAAGTTGGATTCCACTGGTTCCTTCGTATTTGCACCCATTTGTTATTATTCTTATCCGAAGATGCTGAGAATGACAGGGTCGAGAGTCTGTGATGTCAAGAAGCTTTAAGAGCCAAGGAAATATTAAATTAGCACGGTAACACAAATGCGAGCTGAAACAGAGAACATTGACGGAGGGATTGATTACTCATGCCATGGTACATAAATAGTACATTGACCTCCTCTCCTTCATCTGAACTACCTATGCCGATGGTCCAGAATAGTCAAACCAATGTCATTTGTGGTTATGACGTTTGACAGGTCCAAAACATAGGCAAATGTTGGGGCGTTCAACCAAATGTGACTGGTGGACTTAAAATGCACAGACCCCTCGCCACCAAAAGAGCATCACCATCTTATGGCGTTGGAGCATCACCATGATAGCTCGAAAGCTATCATCTATAGAAATTGGATAACATTACAGAAAGCAAATGGGACAGTAGAGAGAGAGAGAGAGAGAGAGAGAGAGAGAGAGAGAGAGAGAGAGAGAGAGAGAGAGAGAGAGAGAGAGAGAGAGAGAGAGAGAGAGAGAGAGAGAGAGAGAGAGAGAGAGAGAGAGAGAGAGAGAGAGAGAGAGAGAGAGAGAGAGAGAGAGAGAGAGAGAGAGAGAGAGAGAGAGAGAGAGAGAGAGAGAGAGAGAGAGAGAGAGAGAGAGAGAGAGAGAGAGAGAGAGAGAGAGAGAGAGAGAGAGAGAGAGAGAGAGAGAGAGAGAGAGAGAGAGAGAGAGAGAGAGAGAGAGAGAGAGAGAGAGAGAGAGAGAGAGAGAGAGAGAGAGAGAGAGAGAGAGAGAGAGAGAGAGAGAGAGAGAGAGAGAGAGAGAGAGAGAGAGAGAGAGAGAGAGAGAGAGAGAGAGAGAGAGAGAGAGAGAGAGAGAGAGAGAGAGAGAGAGAGAGAGAGAGAGAGAGAGAGAGAGAGAGAGAGAGAGAGAGAGAGAGAGAGAGAGAGAGAGAGAGAGAGAGAGAGAGAGAGAGTCAATGTTCCACCGGTGGCGATGAACGAGAAGGAAAGGAGGAGAACGCGAGTGGAGGAACAAGTAAACATGTGCCTCGTGGAGGCAACTGCTGGAACGTGTGTGGACGCAGGTCCCTTGCTGATCTTGTCGACGCCCATTTCTGATTCTGGGACCTCATGCCAAGGGATTGGATGGACACAGGTGGGTCCTGTATCAACTCCAGTATTTTGTACCTCCAACAAATCAACACTACCACCACCACCAGCAAACTATATGTTGTATCACAAATTTCATATATTTCAATATATTAAAGCTACCTAAGTTTTTATTTTATTTCGTTATCTTCCCCAACTACCAAATACTATGAGCAACAGCAAGGAAAAACCTTTTCTTGATTCTGCAACCCACTTAATATGAAAAAATAGGAGTTACTGGTAACTTATTAGGACCATACAATTTTGAAGTACTAAGTAAGATAGCCGAGTATCCAACAAGATCGAATGCTTCAAATTAGTAGCTAAGCAAGTACCTACCATGCAATTTCCTTGAAGGTCACCAAGATTAGCTTCATCAGTTTCATGATGTAACCATGTTGAACTGGAACCTCGACAACTGTTGTGGAATTGTAGATATAACGGGCCCATATCTCTGCATCCATTTCAAAGGATAAGTATGTTTTCTATGTTAGAGAAGAACAATATATGCCTAATAGAAAACAAACAAACAAGACTTTTTAACATTACAAAAGTGAACTAGGGTAAGAAACTAGAGGATAACGGTTGCAGATACGGTAGAAGGCAGCATATGATTGATATCACAATATCAGGTAGGTTTAGTAAAATGTAAAGAATATTATACTCCAGATCCATAAGCTAAAACCTGAAGGACCTCTCATCATCTGCTTATATTGGTAACTTTATTTTATGTATAAAAGGCAATAGATAGCAGCTTAAACAAGAGTCATAATGCACAATTCTTGCAATTGTTGTAGTGAAGCAGATCTTCTAACAGTTGAGGTGTATGCTAGTACCTGAACATTGTCATATAGTTCAAATAATGGAACCGCAAGCAACTTCAAGTTTTTGGGAACAGCAAAATATTCTCTTTCTGACAGGTGCACAAGGAAAAGTTTCTTACATTCCTGGAAATAGACAATTTTGGGTTTAGAATCAGAAAATAGACCCCACTAATTTTGAATTCATCAGTCAATTTATGAAGCTATAAGTGCAACATACCTTGGGCTTAGTTATGTGAGGAGGGCAGTATGGGTACATTACTGTTTCAAAGTTCGGCCTCCACCAGGTAGCAACACATTCGCCGATCTGCAAGTTAAAGCAAACATGTAACCAATGTCACCATAATAGGTGCCACTTGAGCTTGCCATATAATCAATATATGCACCACAATTGGTAAAAGAAATAACACAGTCCTATGGCAAACAATTAATGATATAAAACCTCATTCAGCGATGCCATTAGAAGAGGAAAATAGTGCATTTGAGTCAAAATCTCCAACACCACAAAAGTGGAAATGAATGCCCTGATTCATGCTTGAGGAAATAAGAACAAGCTGGAGAAGTATTAGTTGTTTGACACATCTGATAGTTCAGAATGTGGACCAGATCAGGCAAAGTTGCTGAGACTAGAATGATATAGAAGCCTACATTGTGGCCAACACAATGTTAATGTTAGTGCAACATTTTTCTCAGCATGCGATGAATGCTTCTGTGCACATGAATTAACCAGAAACAAGACTGCTTTACAAGTTATAATCAATGCACATGGTGTGTGTATTCCTTCTTATAGAGTTCTTTCGTCTATAACTAGAAAGTGAATTTAGTGTAGGCCAAGAAAATTTTGATTTGGCGAAGTACCTGCCAATTCGGCAGAAAGGAAGGTGAATTTGCAGCAAGTTTGCTACAAAGCTTTCGTTTCAGACCCTCTATTTCTGACAAATCAAATAACATGAACACAGGGTCAGACAAGTGAAAACTTCCCATGAAAGATTTATCAAAAAAGCTAGAACATGTCAGGAAATAGGATTTTGCATTAATGACAACCTACCATTCTCCCCAGGCTTTAGACGCCCACCAGGAAGCTTACAGAAAGTATTGCCTATTTGCAGTAGCAGTATGTGAGGATGATTGTGCTCCTGGACCTACAAGAACAAATAAAGAAATGAAGTTTTAACTTTAGTGACGGGAAAACTCAAATTCGATACAGACTTTTAATTTCCACATTGATATTTTATGATGAAAACAAGATATCCCAGGAAAATTATGACCATCACATGTTTGGGTGAATAACAAGACATGATATGCTATTGATAACTTGCACAATGCACAACAGCACAGAACAATAATCATGTGACGTAGAAGGAATCATCACAATATTTGAAAACATTTGGTTAGCAGTTGGGACATTACTGCTTTGTTGTATTTTGTTAGCAGCTAGCTCCCACTAAATTTGGTTACCCTGATCAAAGATATTTAAAGAAAAAAATGTCTAAGGCAGCTAAGAAAGCTTGAGGCAAAACATGTCGAAAATTAGCTCACTGAGATAAACATTAATAATTATCCTAGATGTTTAGGGACAATCAATGAAGAAAGTTCAAATTTGCAACAGAGGTTAGCCAAACTCAAATAACAAAAGAAACCTGATTGATGATTCCATATGGATAAGCTACCAAACAACAGACAACTCCCCAAGAGAGTATTATGTAGAGCATTAGACTTGAATGAAGTTTCCCAAACAACAGATAGACAAATGAATGACAAGGATCCAAGTTAAATTAATAGGTTATTTCAATTGCATTTAAAAGAATGAACGAAATACAAAGACAGTATATACAAAACATATTCTTGAGGTACACCCAAGCTTAAAAATCATTCATTGAATTGTGAAAGCAAAAAGGATGAAAAGGTTTTCTTGATGCATATAATTATTAGTCAAGATTAAGGGTAGAAATCAAGAACATGAAGCAACACAGAAATAGGAAAAAGAAGAGCAAAGAGGAAGAGAAAAGAGTGGTGATGAGCAAACCAAATTTCCTTTTTTGCAGCTAATATGCATTCCACTTCAACAAATTTGCTCAGTCAAGTTGATTTGCCCAAAGCTCATGTATAATATGCGACAAATAATTCATCCCAGAACCAGCCAAAATAATGCTCATCTAATTGATTTAATTCTAGCCCAATCTAACAAAAAAAATCAAGCAGTCCATGGTTTCACTATGAAGAAAAACAATTTTCCAAAACATTTCCTGAAAGAAACTAGGGATGAAAAAATCAAATAAGAATATTGCAACACAACCAAGTGTGAAGAGACGAAAACATGGATCTTTATTATATTTCCAAAACCTATCCTGTCCGAGATCCTGACAATTGTTATTCTTTCATTCTAAATTCATGGTATTAAATTAATCATTGTCCATATTTGCAATATGAATTCTGGCATACCTCTTGAGTACAACTCAGTGTCTAGAACAAAGATTAAATGTATTTTCAAATCAAGGACAAAATATTGATGTTACAAACTCACGATTACTGTTGTGAGCACTTCCACATTATAACCAAATCAAGAGTGCACTTTTGTAGGAATTGAGAATAACCAACAAATTCACCACAACGTAAATAACCATAAAATTTTGAATATATTAGCATGCTGTCAAAGAAAAATGTAAACACCATATTCCATTATTTATCTTCCACAATGTTGAGAAAACCAAAACACAACTAAAAGCTGATAAGATACTGGTATATTGTGTAGATCTTTACCAGTAAAATTCCTTCAACACTTGTCCGCATGCCTTCTTTCATATAGCTGAATCAAAAGAAAAGGAAGAAGTCAAACAATAGAAGAATTCAAAAGTTCCAGTATGACACATTAGAGATGTGCCATAAGAGATGAGAAATGCCAAAGGGCTTTCTCCAATATAAGTTCCAAAATTTCTGACAAGAAAACAACAGTGGTTTTCATTCTACTATCAGTTACTATCAATTCACAAATTTCCATTTATGGATAGTCCCAGTGCCAAATTATGGGCAATTGCGGCACTTGGTTTTTGTATGAAAACAGAAGTTGCTGCTAGACAATAACCATAAAAGTTTTAGAAATGTACAACTTCAAAGACTGCTAAATTATGAAAATTTCCTTAATTGCAGTTGACAATTCAACCAACATTTGCCCACTCTTGGCGCCTTCATCGTCTTTCTTTTGTTACATCTTTAAGAATAAAGTCACTCCACCGGTAATATCCTTTTTAAAAGAAAGAAAATTACATGACATAGAATCATATGATAGGTCCTTCAAGAGATGTACTGTTTGCAACCAACAAAAAAACAAAATGGAAAAAAAATCAACAGGAATAATTTGAAAGGTGACCATCAATTGGCAATGGTAGTCACCATTCTAAGAATATGCAACCAAGGCATTTTGCCTTGTGCCTTACAATGGCTTTAAAAGTTAGTATCAAGCAAGAACGTTTTAGCTGTGACGATGTAAAGAATAGTGGTCACACATAAAAATGGATTTTGACAAAATAACACCTAATATAGTTAAAGTAATCATGACAGTCTTGAGGAAAAAGAAGTACACATTAGCTACAACTCAGGCTTCCGGTTATTAATTGAAAATTTAGTATGACATCATTAGCAAATCAATAAGAAAAGTAGCCTAAATTCCTCTAAAGATGCCTCCAATCCACGGTTGAGGATCAAATGGGTGTCTCAATGCTAAGAGGTAGAAGAAGCAATTCCATTTCATTAACACAGTAAGTTGATATAGCCTTTCACAGAATGTTAAGATATTTTTCCATTTTCAATGGAAAATACAAGCAAATAGCTTCAACCTGAAGGCAAATAGCGGAGAAATATACATGATACAAGTTCCAAAATATTCACTTTGAATAAGGATACATGTTAAAGATGGTAATCATCAATTTCTTAATGAGCCTTGAGTTTTACAGACCCAGCCAGTAAAGACAACTTACACGAGCTAATATTCATTCAATCAAAAATTTCAAATTTGTTGTCTTGCAGTGCTTCATACAGTGCATATTATCCCATCAAACAATAACATTAAGTGCATATCATTTCCCAGGGAAGATGAAACTACCCACAATAACATTAAGTGCTCAATTAAGATTGCATGTTAAGAAGCAAACTTATCAACCACAGGTCATACAAGGTGTTGGAAATTCAACATGCAGGCGCATGCAATGCTATCCTTTTCGGTTAAGAGAGCACCATTCGAATAGGAAACAGGAAAAAAAAGCTATAAGAGAGCACCATTCCAATAGGAAACAAGAATAAAAAAGTTAAGTCATGCAAACTTTTAGTGCTTCTACAATTAAAAGGATACTACAACTTTGTCCTTCCTAACATATACACCTGGATATTGACCCAAAAAAAAAACTAAAACACCAATTATCATGGGTTTCAAGAGAGAGATCAAAGCAAGATTTGATGTACTAAAGTGTATCGCTCGATACAAGCAGTATGTACTAGTTCGATAGAGAACCGATACGAGCAGTACATCGGTACACCCCAGTGTATCATGTGTTGGTATGCTTGGTACAACTTGGTACATACCATATTGATAGCTGGTCGAAACACTGGTATGGACCAGTAATGCGAACCATAGATCAGAGTATATTTTTAGTAAGAATCTTAATCTATCAAATCAATGAGTAAATGACTGTTATGAGCATGGTAAAGAATACAGTGGATTGATACAACTTTCTTGTTGATTGGAGCCCACAAGTAACCTCATATTACCTACTAATTCTACAGCAATCTGCAATTTAACCTAAAGTTTGCAACTTATTTGATCCTTGTTTCAAGCCGCCATCATTCCAGGTGCCACTACTTAGTCCACAACCGTTACACTTGCATAAAAGAAAGATGTGACTTTTGGACGATAAACTTTATCAGAAAAGAGGAGTATTATTAGCCTCCAAATCCAGTCATGACATTTACGTGTCAACTGCAGAGTATGAATTCAACTGTATAAAACTGGACCTAACAATGGACTTTATGCATCATTCTGTTAGATAATTTATATTTTAAAAATAGAAATCTCAATTTTTATTTTTATTTTACTTGTTTCCTTATTTTGTATACGTTATTTCTGATTAATTTACATACTTTAATTGAATTTATTGGTTATGATTACACATAGCCATAAATGAATTTATCAATCAATTTTATATGAAAAATATTCTTCTACTTGTAGCGTCAACCTCCTCACGGTCGTGCCCGCAAACCTGCGAAGGATTCCTTAGGACAGCATCACAAACGCGATCCCGAATGAATTCTAATCTTCTTATTTTTATTTTATTAATTAAATCAGATTTAATATTTTATCACTGAGTTTTTACCCCCAACGGTTCCAGCTTCAATGTAAGTGTACCTACGATCTAGGGAAGGTACCAAAACTCTTAAATCAACCGTCTTTGATCTTGCGATCCGCCGCTACTTACGTCGTGGATTGGACAAAAGGGGGGAGCCTACCACAAATCAAATAGTACTAGTGTTTCATACGAAAGAGAAAAGAAACGAGACAAGGGTTTCGGGAGAGATCAGGGAGGTGGACTTACTTGACCTTCATGCGGGCGAGGCGATCGGCGACGGAGGTGTCCTTTTCCATCTTGGGCTCCTTCGTCCCGAACGTGTAGTTCGAGAGGGGGTACGTGTTCACCACCGACGAGGTCACCATCCCTCCTCTTCCTCCTCGTCTGCGTCGCACTCTGGCTCTACGCTTGACCGGCGGCGGAAAGTAACAGGCGAACCCGAACGGATTCGGTTGGGGTTATATTTCGGGGTTCACCCTTAGAGAACTTGAGACCGACATCAAGAAGGAAAACGTTTTCTTTTTCTTGTTAAAAGAAACAGAAACAGATGTTTTCACGAGAACTAAAGCTCGTCTCCATGTTTAGGGAAATCAAAAGTGTTTTCATCGAGAGGCATCATCGACTACGTGTGGCCGTGCGTTCGACGCGTGTACGAGTCAGGTTTGATGGGTTTCCTCAAACCGTGGATTTCGTGGTTTCCCAAGAAGCAAAACGTGGGACTAAAGCCCACTGGATTCCGCTCTTCTCGCTACCTTTTCTTGCCTCTTTATATGCGCCACCGCACTGCCCGCAGAGTCTCCAGCGCCGACCGAGGTTTCCAGCTAACGTGCAGCCTCACCTGATCTCCACCACCGCCACCATGGACGTGTACATCTCGGAAGAGTACGTTGTGAGGCGCAGAAAGGAGAAGGCGGCGGTGGCAGCCGAGTCGGGGAAGACGACCGGCTCTGGGTTACGGAAGGAGCAGCAGCAACAGAAGGAGAGGAAGTCTCGAGCTTCCGTCGTGGGAATCATCGAGAGCAGTAGTGTTTTTGGTGGAGATGGATGGGGGCAGGAGATTGTTTTCAATTGCTTCTCTGCATAGGTTGTCTCTGCAGGGAGTTCCTCTGCTCGTGGTCTTGTTGCTTCCTGGACTTGGGAATGCTGCTAACCACAGATGATACTTATGAATCCAAAATGCTAGAACAAATTAATGAGATTACAGGATGCCTTTAATACTATTAACGAGTGGTTTGGCAACACCCAGAGTTGGAAATGTGCACTGCTTTGGGGTAGGAATGCATGTGGAGTGTTCGATAAAAATGTCTGGGTTAGGTTGGGTTACTTGCAGAGTAGTTCACAATGGTCACGTATCTTGATAATCCCAGGTCCAGTTAGAACTTGTCGGAACAGAGGAGATGAGAACGAGCAGAACTGTTGCTATTGGGCAGGTAATCTTCTGTGTGGTAGTATGGGCCAAACTGGGACCTCTGTTCTTATGTTGTTGTTGTTGTTGTTGTTTTTGCAATAGAACATTATTGCTATATATGACTGGGAGCTCAAAGAATGAAGCTCTGTGTGAACTTCATTCAGTTTCATATTCCAGATCAAATGTTCAGATTGAATGCAACAACTGTCACATTAGATTTACTGAGATGAATGCTTTGCATTCCACATCAAATGCCAACATTTGCGTGCTTTCATATTCCAGATATGTATATTTGTTCATGCTTTCATATTTCAGACATGTCCATTTGTTCAAATCAAATTATAGCTGCATTTGTTTCAGTTTTCTGCAACAGCAATTCATCTGAATGAATAGCTGAAAAGCTATAGTAGTCATATTCCAGATGACACTACTTCAATGAAGCTGCATTTGTTCATGCTTTGAACATACTGATGACTTTATTATAATAATCCACTTAATTATAGATGTCTTGCCGCTACAAATACATTTGTGTTGCTATGTTACTTGAGAGAACACGTCAATCATACGGGAAATACATTTAAAGGCATGTGAAGATGGGGAATCTTTCACGTCGACGAAACTAATGATGCGTGGACTATCGTTGTGTGTTAGCAATGGAATGATAACGGGGGTGGGTGAAGAGAATGTAAAATTGACTCAGCGAACCCAATCCAGGCTCGATTAAAGGGAAGACGAACCCGGCCGGTTTAAGTGGGTTGGTCGGACCGAGATGTCCCAAATAAGTTCGACTCGCTGTACCGCACAAGTCATGACTTGGTTGTGGCCGTGTTGGCATGAGATTTGACCAAGTCCAGATTGCTGACATGGTACGTGTCCATTGGTTGGTCCATGTTCTGAATCCAAGGCCGGATGTTAGATTGTCGTCGAGATGGAATTCGCGCAGGTAAGGGTGGAAGATGGACTTACTTTATCGAAGACTCTAAAAGTGGACCGTGTGCAGAGTTCCAATTCTAGACGTCAAAACGACAGATGAGGAAGAGGAGAAGCCAAGAGGCGTGTTGTTGAACGTGGAAAGGATGGTGTAACAGAGGAAACCCTCGCGACGAATCTCCATCCTCCGCAACTCTTCAGTCTTCTTCTTCTTCTTCTTCTCTCTCTCTCTCTCTCTCTCTCTGTTTGTGTGCAGTTAGATGATGATCCAGGGAGCAAGGAAATAGCAGACGCCGGAGCTCATGCATATACACTAGCAGGAGAGATTGAGAGGCCGAGATGAGGACATGCTTGAAAGCCATGAACGTGTCGTTGGAGAACAAGGCAAACAGCGCCGTAGCTGCAATACGATCGTCGACGAAGGGAGTCGCCGTCGTCTTCCTCACACTCCTTGTCCTTGTCATCGTCATCTCCACGCATTGGATCGATGGCACAGTAAGTGAATTCGCGTTTCTTTCCGGCTAAATCATTCTTTCTGCTGGCTTCCCGTTCAATCTCCTGCCCACAGCACCATCGAGCAGTGTAGGATTCTTGGTGTATTGAGGACTCAAACAGAGAATGTCCAAACCGAAGTTGCCTACGAGATTATTCCTAGTGCGATTAATGTGATGGGCTTTGTTCCAGTGGAATGCAACTTTAGTGACAATAATTGAGATTGCACTCGCAGGACAGCCACTATGCCACTCCATTTTGTAAAGGATGTGCCCCAGCCATCAGCCCCACTGCTGCACGAACATAGTGCCATTGTGTTCTTGGTGAACGATAAACATCAATGACACTTCAAAATAGTCTGTGTGTGTTCAAATTGCTAACAATTTATCTTGTGATCTAAGATGATATCTCATGTATTTTATATAAAATTGAAATATTCGTTTACTTATTAGAAATCAATCATGGAAGTGTATACTCCAACCTTTTGCTACGATGACAGTGTTATCTATTGATTGCTTTGTAAATTAATCTTGTAGTGTCTCTTTCTGTGTAGACTCTCACAACAATAAGCTCCAAGAATGAACAAGTTCTTAGCTCACAACCCCGCAAACCACAATCAAAGCCCATTATTTTGGCCTGTGGAAACCAAACAACTCCTGTGTGCCAAAGATCACTGTCCCCATCTCCGTCTCCGTCTGCTATCTCTTCTGTGCCCCAGTCGTCCCCTTCCTGCCCTGACTACTTCCGCTGGGTGCACGAAGATCTCCGACCGTGGAAGTCTACCGGCATCACAGAGGAGATGGTGGGGAGAGCTCGAAAGTTCGCCACCTTCCGGTTGGTGGTGCTCGCCGGGCGAGTCTACGTCGAGCGTTACCGCCGAGCGTTTCAGACAAGAGACGTGTTCACCCTGTGGGGCATATTGCAGCTCGTCAGCCGGTATCCCGGCCGCGTCCCCGACATCGACCTCATGTTCAACTGCGACGACACACCCGTCGTGAAGCTGGCCGACCACCGGTCGTCGCCGCCTCCACCTCTCTTCCGCTACTGCAAGGACGACAGGACCTTGGACATCGTCTTCCCGGACTGGTCATTCTGGGGCTGGTAATGGGCTCATCCACAACCTTGCCGCGTGTTCTGTCTTGCGATGTGTAACTTGTTGCTGTGGTCGCTGCCAGGGCTGAGCTCAATATAAAGCCATGGGAGACACTGGCGAATGATCTTAAGCAAGGAAATCAAAGGGTGAAATGGAGGGACAGGAAGCCGTATGCCTATTGGAAGGGCAACCCATGGGTATCCGACAGTAGAAGGGATCTTATCAAGTGTAACCTCTCCAAACATCACGACTGGAAGGCTCGTCTCTATGATCAGGTACGACACCAAAGACTGGATCAAGAAGACTACTTGAGATGTTTCTGAGCTTTCTAATCTTTTACTTCTCCGTAGAATTGGGTTAGGGAGATCAAGCAAGGGTTTAGGAACTCAAGCCTGGCCAACCAATGTGATCACAGGTGAGTTGCTTCCTGTTCTCCGCTTGTTCTTACCTATAAATGAAATCTCGCATGCTATATCTACGGGGGAGGTTCTCGCTAATGGCAGGTACAAGATCTACATCGAGGGCCGAGCATGGTCAGTGAGCCAGAAGTACATCCTAGCATGCGACTCGCCTGCGTTCTTTGTGAAGACTCACTTCCATGACTTCTTCTCCAGAGCTCTGATGCCAGGACTACACTTCTGGCCAATAAGGGAGGACGATAAGTGTAGATCGATCGAGTTCGCAGTTGACTGGGGCAACGAGCACCAACAAGAGGTAGGCATCACATGCATTTCTCGCTCCAAATCTTACGAGAGGCTCAATCACGGAACCTTTGCAGGCACAAGCCATGGGAAGGGCAGGCAGCAGCTTCGTGCAGGAAGAGCTAAAGATGGACTACGTCTACGACTACATGCTGCACCTGTTAACCGAGTACGCCAAGCTGCTGAGGTACGAGCCCGCCGTACCAGAGAAAGCCACCGAGCTCTGCTCCGAGTCCATGGCCTGCCCTGCCACCGGCCTCGTCAAGGAGTTCCTGATGGAGTCGATGGCGAAGTCGACGCACGACACAGAGCCGTGCGCGATGCCTCTACCCTTCGATCCGGAGGCGCTCCAAGTGGTGCGGGAGAAGAAAGCTAACGCCGTGACGCAAGTGGAGTTGTGGCAGCAGCAAGCTTGGAATAAAGGTGTTTGATTTTATTCGGAGACCTAAGAAAACTTGATTGTATTCATTTGTTATATGATCAGACTTTGAGACCAACGGAGAAGTTGGGATGGATAAGTTCGACATATACTCGAATATCATGAATGGATAACACAGCTTATCCATATCGGGATGATATCAAACAATTTAATAGACATATAGAAACCATGATTTCATAAGAAATCTCGATCCAAATACTCGAAGTTACTTGTTCTTTCATTTTCTCCCTCCCTGCAATTATCAACCGGTGGTTGATGCACAGAGGGAGAATTAGAAGGGTACTCAGATGGTTGCGTGAATTAGAGGCGATGTTTGCAGCGTTTAAGAACATATCGAAACGCGTCGCGGCCACGATACGATCGCCGACAATGGGAGTCGTCGTCATCTTCCTCGCCTTGCTAGTTCTTGTGTTCTCTTTCTTTTGGATCACCAACATCTCTGTGAGTGCAGTTGGATCTTCTTCTTCTTATAATAATAACATAAAACAGGATTTACACTTACAATAACATCATTGTAACTTCTTTCTGCTAATGCAGGATTACAGAATGGTAACCTCCATGACTTCACAAGCTCTCAAATCAAACATCTCCCACAGTGCACACCCCCCGCCGAAACGTCAACCAAAACTTATCGTCTTGACCTGTGGAAATCAAACAACATTTCCAATCTGCCAAAGACAAGTCTCTGCACCAGTTGTTCCTTCTCGCCCCCCCACCATGCCCCAATCCTCTGCTTCCTGCCCCGACTACTTTCGATGGATTTACGAGGACTTACGGCAGTGGAAAACCACAGGAATCACGAGGGAGATGGTGGAGAGTGCTCAAAAGTTCGCCACCTTCCGGTTGGTGGTGCTCGATGGCCGGGTCTACGTGGAGCACTATGGAGGAGGATTCCAGACGAGAGACGTGTTCACGCTTTGGGGCCTCCTCCAGCTCGCTAATCGATATCCAGGTCGCATCCCCGATCTCGATCTCATGTTCAACTGCAACGACACGCCTTCCGTCAAGTCAGCCGACCACCGGTCGTCACCTCTGCCTCCACTCTTCCGGTACTGCAAGGATGATAAGACACTGGACATCGTGTTCCCTGATTGGTCGTTTTGGGGTTGGTAATAAGTTCATGTGCAAGATACTCCACTCCAGATGTTGTTGCCATGTTTTGTCTTTAGATTCCTCTGTTCTAAGTGGCTGTAATGGTGACTGGAAGGGCTGAGGTCAATATAAAGCCATGGAGGACCCTGATCAAGGAGCTGGAAGAAGGGAACAGAAGAGTGAAATGGAGAGACAGGGAGCCATATGCCTACTGGAAGGGCAATCCATGGGTATCTGATAGCAGGAGCGATCTCATGAGGTGCAACGTCTCCAAGCATCACGACTGGAATGCTCGTCTCTACGCACTGGTACGCCACACAACACTGCATCTGCTACTTCTACGATATATGCCCGAACTCAATCTGGTACTCTGCTGTAGAACTGGGACGGTGAGAAGAGGCAAGGATACAAGAACTCAAACCTGGCAAGCCAATGCAAGTATAGGCGAGTTGTTCTTCTCATCCATCCTACATTCCTTCTCTCTTCTCCTCTCTTAGGTTCAGGTTTGTGATGGCGTGCAGGTATAAGATCTTTGTGGAAGGCCGGGCATGGTCAGTGAGTAATAAGTACATCTTAGCGTGTGATTCGCCTGCGCTGTTTGTGAGCACTCACTTCCACGATTTCTTCTCCAGAGGTCTGATGCCAGGGCTGCACTACTGGCCCATAAGAGAAGACGACAAGTGCAGCTCGATCAAGTTCGCTGTCGACTGGGGCAACAAACACCGAGAGGAGGTATGCATACTTTCTCCAGCCTTCTTGCACCTGAGAACCTGTGTGTTTCTGATCAACGTAGAACCAACAGGCAGAAGCCATGGGAAGAGCAGGTAGCAGCCACATGAAAGAAGAAGTAAAGATGGAGTACGTCTATGACTACATGCTACATCTACTAATCCAATACGCCAAGCTGTTGAGGTACAAGCCTACCGTGCCGGAGAAAGCTACCGAGTTCTGCTTGGAGTCTCTGGCTTGTCCTGCCACGGGCATCGTCAAGAAGCTCCTGATGGAGTCGATGGAGAAGTGGACAGAGGAAGCAGAGCCGTGCAGAATTCCCCCACCATTCAATCCGGAGGAGCTTCGAGAGATAATGGAGAGAAAAGCTAATGTTTTGAAGCAAATCGAGTCGTGGGAGAAAAAAAAAGGCTCACAAATGAGAAAGCAAATTTAGCCATACATACGATAGTGATTCATGTTTGACTCTTAAAATACGCATGACAATATTTTCATTAGAAAAAAAAAACAAAAACAATTAGTATAAACTGTCTTTTTTTGGCTGGGTTGATATGATACGATATGTAAAAGCTCTTTTTTTTTTTGTTTCTTTAAAAAGTATCGTCGATTTTTATTCTTCTCGTTTCATATCTATATTTCTTATAATACTCTTATTGTCCCTCGTTATCATCTAATTACCTTTGACCCGTCACGAGACCTTATTGCCTTTTGCCACGTTGGTGTTTGGGTCCTTCCCATGTATCGTTCTTCCATCATCATCTTTGTCGTTTTCATGGGAGAAGACTATGAGGACTCCGAGGAAGGACTATAAGACAGGAGATAGAGACAAATATTCCAACATTATTATCTTCCTTGTAATCACAACCAAGCACCTCTCCACCACAACATTTGCAGCCTCCTTTACTCTTATATTTGTGGGCCGTCACTTAGGTGTCAATAATATCAATGAGTACGAGCATCAATAATACTCGCAGATATAAGTACTGGCAGAGACTAGCCCATAATGGACGAGCATGACAGTATAGGGTTGATATGAATATATCACTCAACTCTTTATCTCCTACATGTACATTTGATTTAAATAGTTGAGCCTTGGTTGAGTCGATTGCGAATCAAGTACGAGTAATTTTATTTAATTGAATCAGATAATACCATATTAATAAATATTATTATTTATATTTAGATATATTTATATTTGAATATTATTATGATGTGTAAACTTTATAAATATTATTATTATTTATAAATTTTAGTACTATTAATTAGTTTTGATAATAATTTTATTTTTAAAAAGTAAAATAGATTAATTAAGAAAATATAGAGAACTCACTGGTCCTTCACTCCAAATGGATATTTTTCATCCCTGTTCTCTCCCCATCTAAATGAGAAATGTGGTGGGGATAGGGGTGGAGAATGGGGGATGAGATAGGGATGAGGGCTCTCTATTTTGTCTCGTTGGCATCCCTATCTATCATAGCTTCGATGATCTTCTCTCGTGGTGTTAATCTATGATATAACGAGGGCTTCAATTTTGTTTTGAGAGGGTATGCGTATGGAATGGAGATAACGAGGGTTAAGCGAAGACAACGAGATAAGGGTGATGCATGAAGAGGGCCCGACATAGTAAAAGGCAATGAGGCTGAAACGACTAGGCAAAGGATATAATATCTAAATATTTGAAAGGTGTTAAAACATGAATAATTTATTAAAAAACTCAATAATATGATTTTGTGAAATGACACTTTCATATTTAATTTTTACTAAACGGAACCATTTTTTATGACCAAAATATCTTTTACAAAATAAAGAAAAGATAATCAATGTTCGTTGACCATGTTTACTCTAGGTTTTTTTGGGTTGAATCGATTTGTTTGACATAAATCAAACTAGATCAGTTCAATAAAAGTTTAAGTAGTTGATTTATTCCTATTAAATCCTAGATTATCTTTTTTTTTATTTTCAAATTATCCCATTACCTTTATTTTCAAATTACCTCCATCTTCTCCGCCTCCTCCTCCCACTTTGCTGCCTTTTCTTCCTCTACGTTTGCTTCTTCCTCCTTACCTCTCCCTTAGTTTCCTCCCCCTCCTCCTCCCGCTCCCCTTTTGACTTCCCTTCTCCTCCACCTCCACCACCTCCCCCTCTCTCTCATTCACCTGCCTCACCCCCCTCCTCCTCCTTTGTTAGCATAATTTACTTATATTAGCCATTACACCCGAGTTACACTCATTAGGATATATTAAAAAATATATTTTTAAAAATTATAATAAAACTAAAAAACTAAGTTATCCTAAAAAATATATTAATTTTTATATAGAATTATCCTAAATTATCCAAAAAATATTACACTCAAGTTACACTTATTCATAGGACATATAAAAATTTATATATTAATTTTTATATAAAATTATCCTTAATCCATCATATGCTAAATATCATAAATGTGTTAGTATTAAGTTTGAATCGATTTGTTAAAAAATAACTTGAGTTATACTTGATTATATATTTAATCCAAAAATATCTTATTTGAAAACTTAATCACCCTAAACTTATAAGAAATTTTAAAAAATGAAATTATATATCTTAGAATTAAGTACTAGTAGTTTTGAAAAAAAAAGGGATTAACTTGATGAAAATTAACTTGAATTACACTCAAGCTAAGCTCAATCATAGATTTAACAAAAATATCCTATTGCAAAAATTATTATCCTAAATTTATATAAAAATAAAAAAAACATGATAATAAACATATTAGTATCTTACTCTAATAGTTCCAGAGAAATTTGGATAGGTTTGATGAAAATTCAAATAGTTATACTCGATAATAAATAACATAAAAATATTTTATTTTAAAAATTAATCATTATAAATTCATACAAAAATAAAAAAAATAAATATATTAGCATCTCAGTATAGTAGTTTCAAAAAAGTTTAGATAGGTTTAATGAAAATTTAAAAAGTTATATTGGTTCAACATAAAAATACTCTATTTCATAAATATTATTTTTATATAGAATTATCCTAAATTTATATAAAAATAAAAAAAATTAAAAATACCAAATATCTTAAAATGATATACTAATAGTTCTAAAGAAGTTTGAATTAACTGGGGTAATTGTATATTATGTACTTAACTATGAGAAGTTTGAATTAACTGGGGTAATTGTATATTATGTACTTAACTATGAGAAGTTTGAATTAACTGGGGTAATTGTATATTATGTACTTAACTATGAGAAGTTTGAATTAACTGGGGTAATTGTATATTATGTACTTAACTATGAGAAGTTTGAATTAACTGGGGTAATTGTATATTATGTACTTAACTATGAGAAGTTTGAATTAACTGGGGTAATTGTATATTATGTACTTAACTATGAGAAGTTTGAATTAACTGGGGTAATTGTATATTATGTACTTAACTATGAGAAGTTTGAATTAACTGGGGTAATTGTATATTATGTACTTAACTATGAGAAGTTTGAATTAACTGGGGTAATTGTTGAATTAACTGGGGTAATTGTATATTATGTACTTAACTATGAGAAGTTTGAATTAACTTGGGTAATTATATATTATCTATGTACTTATACTATGATTAAATCCTTATACTTTAAAAAATAACATTGCGATCTCAACACTTACAAAAGTGAAACATTTAACCCTAATTTTTTTTACATCGTTAATTTCATCGATGGAAAAAATCACACGTGTTGTCATATAAAAAAAAAAAGACATGAATGGAAAGGATAAAAAGTATTTTTTATTTTTAAATTATTAATTTCACAAACTTTTCCTTCATCCTTTTTCTAACTTGGTCGCGTATCGCACCTGCTCGCTCGCTATACTTGTTTATGTACATAAGAGCATGCTGATCTCCCGGTGTTGTATATGATTCACTACTTGGGTCTAAAGTTATAGCTGTGCTTCTGAGACTACGACTGCAACTGGAACTTACAAAAGTTTTGGGGCTTCACTAGTGATGCGACGCAAACAACATGGTGGAGAGTGCATGACACGTTGCCGGAAGACTAGCATAACCTATGTTTGTTGATGACTAAGAGGAAGGCTTTCTTGAAGTATCACAGAAGGAATGCTGAGAAGGTCAACTATCCCAACAAACATTGGAGGCGAAACATTACTAATCCAAGATCGGAGATATGCGTTGAGGCGTTCTGCAACTGATGGATTTCTGCTTCGATAGTGACCTCTCTTATGGTTTTAGCCCCTCTTAAGGTCCATTTTAACCCTTACAGTTTTGGTTATGAATCACTTAAGCTCTTATGGTTTACTTGTATCTAAAATAACTCTTACATTCGTTGAATCTCATATTTTCATGATAAAATCAAATGATAAGTTTTGATCTAATCTACGTTTTGAGTGACGCAGGACTAATTTCGATCTGAAAAGGCAAATCGATTCAAGTAGGAGGAATCAGACGTTGGGCCAAAGTTGAACATGTCAGGAGATTGGATGTCGGGCTAGAAGATCAATCGACATTCTGTCAGAATGACTTCGTGCTGTGAGTTTGGGCATCGGGCTGAAGGATCAAACATTGCGTCAAGGAGATCGAAAGTTACGGAAGTCAACATGCCGATTGGGCAATATGTGAAAGGAGAGAACGATGCACCGAAAGAACCAATGACATGCTAGATAACATATGATTCATGCTTTGTAATAATTTATTTAGATTGAGTTAGTTTAGGACTAATTGAGTTTGTATTGGGTTGAAACAATACCAATTTAATTAGGGGCCAATTGGGATTGAATCAAGGCTGAATTAAATCTACTATTTGGCCCATTCAGTATCCTATAGTAGGGTCTGGTGGTGATATCGCCCAGTGTCAAACTGGCAGGCGATGGTACTGCCCAATACTAGTGGTGGTACCGCTAATACTCCGAAAACCTGAGATGAGATCATTTTGGCTTCGAATTTGAATCCATTTGGGGCATATAAAAACCCTACTCATCCTTGCTCGGTCAACATATAAACTGAGAACAAAAATAAAAAAATATTATTATAATATTGTAAAAATTCTCTTCCTCTAGCTTTAAGTGTTGATTTCAGTTTAAGAGAGGGGTGAGTGGGTTGTAAAGGTTATTTCCTAAACTTGTAAAAAGGAGAGAGAGTTGTAAGAGGGTAGTTGATTTTTGCTCATTAAAGAAAGACCATTAGTGGATGCCAATGGCCTCAACGGAGGAGGAATCGGTTGTGGATGTAGGTCACGACGACCGAATCACTATAAATTCAGTGTGCTTTCTTTCTATGCTATTTCTTTCGTGCCTTTAATTCTCATTACTCACTAATCTACTTGTTCACTGCCGTTACTCACTTGCAAATGTTTTCAAGTTTAAACGATTTTTCGATACAGGTTTAATCAAAATAAAGTTTTTCAAATCGACAAATTTTTTTTCGTAAGCACTAATTCACCCCCCCCCCCCCCTCTTTGTACCAACTTTGATCTTAACAACATTTCAAAAACGTAGCATATAAGCTCCTCTCATTAAGTTTGAGTTAACAGACATTAAAGTATGCTTATGTGACATGCTGACTCACAATAAACTATTAATATGATGACTTATATAATTTTAGTTTAAAAAAGGGTTAAAGTCTATCTTATCGAGGAAGAGGAAGCGGTGGAGGCCATAGCGACAAACAAAGGCGAAGAGATAGAGGTAAGAGAGGCCAGAGGCAAAGGTGAGGGAGAGCTAGATTACCACGCCGCAAGGGTCGGGGTGCATAAGAAGACGAAGTGAGAAGCGGAGGGGATGAACACGCCCAAGAGGAGGAAAAGGGACTAAGAGAGCACTACGTGCTTAATGTTGGACTGATCGACACATACCCACCTGAGACAAGACCGGATGCTCTTGAGCTCATCGTTAGTGCGAGAGAGGCTACATGCATACGACACCTTGCTATGCAACAGTGGCTCAGTGTTGTTACTAGTAGTCGTTTCCACAATGATGCCTCATCCTACCATTGATGGCAGTTTCAATTTTTTTAAAAACTTAAATTACACATATCATTATAATAATAATTTATTGTGAGTCAACATGCCAATAAACAGATTTTAACGTCGGTTAACTCAAACTTGATGAGAGAGGTTTATATGCTATGTTTTTTAAAATATATGGGTTATTTCAGATCCATAACAATTTTTATCTAATGTCATCATCCCAATTAGTCCTCCATCAGACTTTTAAAGTATCTAACTCAAGAATGCATACCTAACAACTGAATAATGTAACTCCGGAGCTAAAATGGACTTTAATCCTTTTTTTACTTAAATTATATATTATTATATTAATAATTTATTATAAGTCAGTGTCTTACGTAAGTAGACTCTATTTTTAAATATTATATTTTTAAAAATATAAAAATTATTTTAGATACGAATAAATCATAACGACTTAAGTAATCGATGACCAAAACCAACTTTAACTCATACTATTTTTTAAAATATAATGATTCTAATAATAGTTAGGAATAATATGTAATTACCCCAAATTAGGTTGATAGAAAATATTTTAGTTACACTCGTTCAAAGTTTAACTCGATCTGAAGCGATCCGATTTGAACCACTTAGATCTAACAAAATTAGCTCGTGGATCTATGGTTTGAAATAGTATTATTATAAAAAATATGTTGGTAAAAGTCCAATACTAAGCCTTTTTTTAATGGTAAATTGCCCTTTAAGCAATTATTGGTTGTTGGTTGCCAAACACGAGAAATCATTGTCCAGCCGGAGGCTGCGACGTTGACTTTCTACTACTACTAGTCTACTGTGCCGGAGCAGTGCAGGAGGAGATGAACATGGTGGCATCAGGCATCTGCCCCTTCTCAAGAGGCTAACTCCATAAGTTATTCCTCCTGAGACTGAGACCCAACCACTTCACCTCTGTGATGATCCAATAATTGTGCCTCTCCTTTCTCCTCCTCCTCCTCCTCCTTCAGCTGCTGCTGCCAGATTCAGCTGCAGCAAATATGGCGATGAGGGCAAACCTGCGCAGATTGTGGCATGGGTCGCAAGCGAGGCACTCATCGTTGGAGAGCAAAGGGAAGAGCGCCCCGGCCTCGAAGCATTCCCCTATTAAGCTTGTAGTCGCCGCTTTGGTTGCCATCCTTGTTATCGTTTTCTTCATCTCTAACAGCGCAGTAAGCATCCCTTGGATCTTCCTCTTCTTCTTTCTGATACTGTGATTTCTATGTCCGAGGTTTTCTTAGGTAGATTTCTTGTTTTCTTTTGAGAGTCTCAGTATTTCCTTTCTCTTCAACTATAAAGGCAGATTTTGGGGTTAAAAATCCTGTTTCAGAAAACAATCTCTAATTTTCTGATACTTTCGGAGGATTTCACAAAAAGTGATCTTAACAAATTGGGTTTTCATTTGTCCATCTTCCTATCTGATCTTTCATCTCAGATTACTCCTTCAAAGCATGAGATTCAATTTTGGTAAAGGAATGCTTCACATTTTCTTCTAAATGAGTTGTGTTGTAATGTGAATCAAATAGATATCATCCATTTCACATGTTTGATTCGGTAGATGATCTTTTGCTTGGTTAGTGATGCCAAGTTCTTGAGACCTCATACCAAAAATTTCTATGATAAACGTTTTTTATTTGTCTTATATATCATTCTCCATCTACCAAATTGAACTGTGCATTGATGTGAGACCAAAACAAACATGTTGCAATTCTCAATGAGTGAACAGTACTACAACTTGTCAAGACCAGCAGACTTATGGCACTAGTTTTAACTACAGAGGAAGGCCTCACCAAATATGCACATGCTGCATGTTCTCTAGGTTCCAATTGCCCCCTGCTTCATGCTAGATCTAATTGCATGACATTAGGGACAAACTTGTGTGATGCTAAGATAATGAAGGAAAGGAAAATAGTAATAGTTTCTTAAAGTTATTGGCCACACTAGAAACGGAACAAAGCATGTACCTAAGACATGACATCTTCAGCAGAATTGGCCGAAAAGCAAACTAGGAACACAATTTCCCAGAATTTTCTTATGCACTTTTGGATCATTTGGAACATTGATCAAGCAGAACAACAATTGTGACAAATTATGACAAATTCTGGAGGCTTCTATTTCTCTTATTTTTACTCCAATCATTACAAATCGAGAGTGTGATTCTTCAAGAGAAATTCAATGGTATAAGTTCTCAGTAGGTAAAACCTATGTGTTCAGATAGAACTAATGATTTTAATTTTAGGAATTGTCATATATTTTTCACACTTCAATCTAAACTCGTGGTAGCAAATAGTCGATTTTGGGTGCACGATGACATAATTAACTCAATAAGCTTTAAGATTCAAATGCTACTAAGGCAAACCTCTAATGCTAAGAACAGAAGATGCATGCAAATGTTAAGATCACATAAGCAAGCTCTTTCATGCAAATATGAATGTTGCAACAGCAGCAAGCAATTATTTATCTCGATGTAATCCAAGTTTCATACAAATCTTGTTGATAAAATTTCTTATTAATGGTAGTTCAAACTATCCATAATTATGTGATCGATGTGGTTGTAAAAGAGATGCATGTTTATTGATTCTATAATTAGAATGTTGTATCATATTTCCAGGTTTGTGTCATTTCTGTGAGTTATGATATCTAGCTTAAAAGAAAGAAATAAAGAGATATTTCTTCTTCTTGTTTGGGTTGGCAGACCTTCAGTTGGAGTGAACAAGGAGTCCATGCAGAGTCTCTCAAAACACAGCCCTCTGAAGCACAAGCAGTGCCCGTTACACAGCCCTCCAAAGCACAAGCAATGCCTATTACCTTAACCTGTTCAAACCAAACATCACCCATCTGCAAAAGATCTTCCAATCTGGTCTCAGCTCTTTCCCTCACCACTCCCCAGAAATCCCCTACCTGTCCTGCATACTTCCGGTGGATTCATGAGGACTTGCGTCCTTGGAAGTCCACCGGAATCACAAAAGAGATGGTTGAGGGTGCTCAAAAGTTAGCGACCTTCCGTTTGGTGGTGCTTGACGGTCAAGTTTATGTTGAGGAATACTTTGGACAATCCATGACGAGGAATGTGTTCACCCTCTGGGGCATCCTCCAGCTTGTTAATCGGTATCCTGGGCGTGTCCCTGACCTTGATCTCATGTTCAACTGCATGGACCAGCCATCTGTTAGATCCGCTGAATATAGCTCTTCGACTCTGCCACCGGTATTCCACTACTGCAAGGATGATCAGACATCGGATATACTCTTCCCTGACTGGTCCTTCTGGGGTTGGTAATATGTTCAAACTCAACAGTGATGGTGGTTCCTTTTCTTTGTGCTAACTGGTTTTAATGGCTTTTGGAAGGCCTGAGACCAATATAAAGCCATGGGTGCCACTGATGAATGAGATGAAAGCAGCGAATGAAGAGGTGAAGTGGATTGATAGAGAGCCATTTGCATTTTGGAAGGGCAATCCGACGATGGGCAGCAACAGGCAGGAACTTCTGAAGTGCAATGTCACGAATGAACAGGACTGGAATGCTAGGATATATACGCAGGTAACTTGTTGAACTTGATTGATTTCAGTCTCTCTTTAAATATTGTGTCTTGTGATCTGAAGAAATGCATGACAATCATACTTTTGTCCAATTGAAATAGCTTGAGAAGTTTTTGATAGACTTAGCTGTAATGTCAGCAACACAATATGGATGCATCATATCAGCTCTCATGCTGCATTCCTTTAGGCACAATTGGTAATCCCTCGTGAAAAGCTTCTTCACTCTATTCCTGAGGAGGTAATTTTGAATCGTTCAGCATGAGAAATTCTTTGTAAAGATGGACTGATTCATCTCTAGCAAGTGCCATTAGCTCAACAGAGAGCAAAACAAATCTATGGTGCACGAGGCACGCATTGAACGCATTGCTTTTAGCAGATTTACATGTTCTATGAGATTACTAGAGTCTTAGTTCTTTAATCTCTGATCAATATCAGGACTTCTCTGCAGGATTGGAATCGGGAAGAAAAGCAAGGGTTCCAGCAATCGAACCTGGCCAAGCAATGCAACCATCGGTAAGTTTCTTCTGTTTTCTGTTAAACAAGAAAACATTAGAATTGCATATCTCACCATATGGAAAGATTTTGATGAGCAGATACAGGATATATGTGGACGGTCTCGCATGGTCAGTAAGCCAGAAGTACATCATGGCATGCAACTCGCCGACATTGTTTGTGAAGACTCGCTGGTACGAGTTCTTCCAAAGAGGTCTCATGCCGGGACATCACTACTGGCCGATACCAGAGAACAACAAGTGCAGGGCTATCAAGTTTGCCGTCAACTGGGGTAATCAGCACCAGGAGGAGGTAGTTACTGTGTAACACGTTTATCAGGTTAAAACTTGGATGATCCTAATCTAATCATTACCAATTCTAACAGGCACAAGCTATGGGAAAGGCGAGCAACAACTTTCTCATAGAAGAAGTGAAGATGGACTATGTATATGATTACATGTTGCATGTATTGACTGAATACGCGAAGCTTTTGAGGTACAAGCCTACTGTACCGGAGAAAGCCACCGAGTTCTGCATCGAGTCCATGGCCTGCACTGCTCAGGATAACGTGAAGAGATTCTTGTTGGAATCAATGGAGAAATCAACTCATGTTTCGGAGCCATGCACATTGCCGCCACCCTTCACTCCACTGGAGCTCCAACAGCTGAGTCAGAAGACGGCTGATGCTGTGAAGCAAGTGGAGATGTGGGAGCAAAAAGCTTGGGAAGAACAAGGGAACGAGTTGTAAGCATTCCGTGCACGCTAGATTGTAGTGCAGTCCCACCATCATATGTTTAATGGAACCGCAGCTACCAATTTGTTCATTTCCGATATCTCTAAAAGATGTCAAAATCTCTCCAGGCTCATGAAAAAATGTGTACTATTTGATTGAATTCAGAAGAACAAATGCCAATGCACTTTGGGAGGTCTGTAAGATCTATAAGATCATAAACATTATACATTATTCTTTGTAATTCATACAGCAAAGCAAATGCAGTTGGCTTTATTTTTGCATAGGTTCTACCATTCTTATATAGCATCTTGCATTTTAGCAGCTTTATTCTCTTGCCTGTGGTATCATGATAAGATTGCTCTTTTGTGACTGTGGTATCATGATCAGGTTTGAACCATCCCAAGGGTTGCAGCATATACTTGCTGATGTCAAATGCCACCAACTGTAAGAAAGAATCCATGTGAAGGCAATGAATATTGCAGAAGTTGTAATTGCACATGAAACAACTTTCTCCTTCACATTTTTTGGCACTGTGAAGCTACAGCTTCATCTTTTAAAGTCCAGTGTGGATGCTATTTATGTAAAGAGAGTTGACATTTGTTGACCTTGTCTCTGACCAGGTCAAACACCTTCTACAAGGATCTCCCCCTCCCCTGCATAAAACAGAGGTGTCAACAACCCAGTTTTGCTGTTTCAGCAATGTAGTAACTTTATCGAATGATCTCTAATTTATCTCAATATTATAGAGCCGTTCCATGCCTTTCTTTGTGGATCAAGCAACACCGTCTAAGAATAGCTAAGCAAGCAAAGACTAATCCCTTAAAGTTTGGTGCTTGCGAGCAAATCCAGGTTGACTCCCTTTACATGGGAATGCATCCTCCTCGACTTTGTGCTGTGTTTAGGCCATGACTTCTTCTGTTGTCATCGTCTACACTTGGTTTACTCTCAAGTAACAATGGACCGTTTATCTGATGGGAGAAGACCTACGAGGAGATCAACAAATCTATCTTTAGAGTGACTGCTACTTCATGACGTACTCTGTTGTTATGGCTATCCTCCGAGACTACATGAACTCGAATATTATTAAAAAAAGAAAAGAAAAAGGAAGAGTAGAAAAGAATAAAGATTAAAAGACATTTTGATTCCAAATGTTATCACAAGTGCTAAGGAGATCGAACATCAATTTGAATTAAATAATTCCATCTACGAAAGCAAAACATTAGCGATTACATTAAAAATCTTCTATTTATTTTTTCCATCACAGAGAACGTAACACATTTCGCCGCTCATGTCGACACAGTCGAAGAAGAAGAAACGATAAAGGTGGCTTTGCAGGAATAATACGCCCAAAATCAACCATTTGCAATCTACAAAGTCATAAAGCTGGAAAATATCATTTTCCAGAAGCAGTCCACCTTTCCAGGAGCAGCTCTGCTATATAATAATAGCTTGTTACCTCAATTTAGGGAGGAACAAAGTCGCAGCTGTGATGGGTTGAATGCGAGAGACATGGGAAAATAGGCTTAATTTGTGATTTTAGCTCTTTATGCACGTGGTTGAAGCGATCTCGGCGTCATCGAGATTCGCGCACAACCGTCGTCAGCAAGCGTATTTGAGAGTTTCGATGGGGTCGGGTGGCAACTCCGTCCTCGTCACGGTGGACAGCAGAAGTCCAACCTTCGAATTCAGGTCGTGTGCCGCGTTGGTCCGTTCCGCCTACGTCAACTTCACCCGAGTACTTTTCGACACAACCGGTTCATGGTATGTTTGGGGGGGGGTAAGCGCGTCAGGCACTACTTTTCGCTAAAAGAAGTCTAATTAGAGTAGGTTTCGTGCTTGTCATCACATGACACAAAAAAAAGCTTCATAAATAAATATGCTAAATTTGAAAAGTATGATTAAAGATAAAATACAAATCTCCTTAATCTCCTTCGTTTTCTTCTCCTCTTTTTTTTTTTTTCTAATAGTTAATTAATTATTTTTTATGCTTCATGGTTGATAGCTGTATGTTATTGGAGAGGGTTTTAAGCGCCGGCCCTTGGTGCCTTGGCCGGAGGCACGAAGAACTCGGCCACGATCCGCCGTTGAATCTTCCCGGTGGCGGTCTTCGGCAGCGAGTCCGTGATGAACACCCGCTTCGGCACCTTGAACGCTGCCAGGTTCTTCCGGCAATGTCTCACCACCTCTGCCTCGTCCACCTCCGCCCCTTCCCTCGGTATTACTGCGCAATTGATCTGCCATCGATCGATAAGACCCATTGTTAGAATCATCGTCGCCGTCCGATAAGAAACCAACGGATCCAGCAGCTTACCTCCTCTCCGTACTTGTCGTCCGGCACGCCGAACGCCACCCCTTGCGCGATGTCCGGGTGGTCCAACAGCACCGCGTCCACTTCGATAGGCGATATCTTCTCGCCTGAGAAGAAGATGAAGGGATTCGAGGACTGAGAGATTGCATAACGAGATGCAGGGTACGATGGGAATTGGGGAAGATGGATGCGTACCTCCGCGGTTGATGAGCTCCTTGATGCGGCCGACGAGGTGGAGGTAGCCGTCGGCGTCGAGGAAGCCGACGTCGCCGGTGTGGAACCAACCGAAGGCGAAAGCCGCCTTGTTAGCCTCTGGGTTGTTCTTGTAGCCCTTGGTCACGTTGGGGCCCCGGATGCACACCTCCCCGGGCACGTTCGGCGGGCGGCGAGCGCCCTCCTCGTCGAGGATCGCCATCTCCAGCCCAGTCGGACGCCCCACGGCGCCCGGCTTCCGGGGCCCGTCATCCGGGAGCGGGTTTGACGCCATCTGGTGGGCCGCCTCTGTCATCGCGTACGCCTCCAACACCGGCGCACCGAAGGCCGCCTCGAGGTGCTCCAGGATCGCCGGCGCCAGCGAGGCACTGCAGCTTCGGATGAAGCGGAGCTTCGGGTAGACCGGCTCGGGCCGGCTGGCGTGGCGGTCAAGGAGGATTTGGTGGATGGTGGGCACCGCAGTGTACCACGTGGCGCCGGAGGCACGCATGTCGGCCCAGAAGGTGGAGGCCGAGAAGCGGCCGGCGGCTGGGAGGGACACGGAGGCGCCGGCGGAGAGGGAGGACATAAGTGCCGCCACCAGGCCGTGAACGTGGAACAGGGGGAGAACGATCACGGTCGAGTCGGACTCGGTGAGCCGGTACGCTGACCGGATATTCTTGACAGACGCCGCGAGGTTGAGCTGGGTCAGAGGGACGCCCTTGGGTCGGCTAGTGGTGCCGGAGGTGTGCAGGAACAGCGCGACGTCTGAGGGGTCGTTAACGCGCCCAGCGAGCGGGGTGACGGCGACGTCGGCCGTCGTCGCGCCATCTAGGAGTGAGAGTTCGAGCGTACCGGACGCGTCGCGGAGTGATGCAGCGGCGCGGGGTATTCCAAGCTGGGCCGCGGCGGCCACCGCGGCCGCGTTGCCCTCGGCGTTGGTCACCAGCAGCTTTGTCTCCAAGTCGGAGAGGTAGAACACGAACTCATCCTCGGTGTAAGCGGGGTTGAGCGGCGCCACCACGGCTCGGGCGCGAATCACCGCCAGAAACACGATCACAAGCTGCACGAACGTCAAAGCAACACGTCAGCCGGACGCCTCGGCGACCCCCACGGCGACGATCAATCAAACCAAGGCAAGAGAAAGCAGGACGAACCTCGACGGTGTTGGGGAAAGCGAGGGCGATCACGTCGCCGGGGCTGACGCCGGCGGCGGCAAGGCGGGCGGCGGCGTCATCCACGAGTTGGTGGAGGCGTTCGTGGGAGAGATCAAGTCGGCCGGGGACGGAGATGGCGCGCCGGGAGGGGAACTCTCCGGCGGGCTTCCTCAGCACTCCGGTGAGAGTGAGCCCTTCCATTTCCACCACTCAAATTGCTACCCGAATAAACAAAAGCAACGAACGAACAGATACGGCTCAAACCAAAACAACCACACACGAACACCGATCGAAACAGAAATAAGCGCGAGCCAAAGGTGGGACGGGGAGAAATGGAGCGAAGCGGGGCGCCTTTAA